>OU426911.1:9834997-9841890 GCA_911387775.1 Thymelicus sylvestris
CGTTGTCTTGCGTCGGGCCGGACGCGCCTAAACGCGTGCGCGATTCTTATCATGTTTGAATACCGTCCGGTATAGCCGGCCGGCGAACGCCACCGTCCAACCGTCCGCCTTGCGTTGGACAACTGGACTCCGGGACGAAGCTTAGGCCGACTCCGAACGGGTCGCGATGTATTACTAAGAGAGAAGTGCACAACGTCCGAGGACGTCGACGTGCGCGACCCGTGCCGCACGATCGAAACCGACGACATCGAGGCGCGCGCACGTACGCAACGGAATGAAGATGAATCTCTCCGTTCGTTCATTCGAGTTTCGCAGGTTTACCCCTGAACGGTTTCACGTACTCTTGAACTCTCTCTTCAAAGTTCTTTTCAACTTTCCCTCACGGTACTTGTTCGCTATCGGTCTCGCGGTAATATTTAGCCTTAGATGGAGTTTACCACCCACTTAGGGCTGCACTCTCAAGCAACCCGACTCTGAGGAGAGTCCCTCTCGCGGACGCGCTCCGTCGCTACGGGCCTGGCACCCTCTACGGGAAAACGGCCCCGTTCAAGACGAACTTGGACAGGAGTGACGACCGCGAGAAAGCGGAACCTCCCGAACACCACATCTCCCGCGACCGGTACGACCGCGGGATTCAGTGCTGGGCTATTTCCTGTTCGCTCGCCGCTACTAAGGAAATCCTTGTTAGTTTCTTTTCCTCCGCTTACTAATATGCTTAAATTCGGCGGGTGATCCTCCCTGATCTGAGGCCAACGATAAAAATAGAGGCAGACGCGATATCCGTCAGCGATATCGACGCCGTACTATCTCGTAGTACTGAACTAACAATACTAACGAGACGACCGCGTCGACACGCACTTCGGACGTCGAGTCCGCCTACATGTTCGACAACATGTACTTGTACGACAACGTTCGAGATGTACAATCGGTACGACGTGAGTCGCTAGCCCTCTTTGCGTCTAGCCGCCGCCCTCCGGCTAAGGAGAGCCGCGAGCAAGAAACACGACGAAGGGTCGCAACGCTGTCGCGTGTGACACCGGAGCGTAAACTCGAATTGTCAAACGTACAGTTGGTCGTTTCGATTATTATATATTTGAACGGACTAAAAGCAAATCCAAAACTGGACTTGCGATCGAACCGTCATGTGTCGCCACTTTTTTAAGGAGGCGACAGTGTGGCATATGTTTTTATACAGCCGGCCCTCAGACAGGAGTGGTCCTGGATGTTTCTCCACGGACCGCAATGTGCGTTCGAAATGTCGATGTTCAAATGTGTCCTGCAGTTCACACTATGACGCGCAGTTAACTGCGTTCTTCATCGACCCGCGAGCCAAGTGATCCACCGTCCAGGGTAATTGTTTAATCGTACACACAACTACAGAGGTTGTTGTTCGATTGATCGTTATATATTTCTGTTTAAATATAATAAACAATACGTAATATTGTTTATAAGTGTGTGATATCTTTTCAGATACGCCCATTCACAACCGCGCGCGAGCGAACACGATCGCGCATCGGATCGCTTCAGGGCGATTCCAAAAAACCGCATGATTTTATGAATTTGATTTTTATGATAAAAGTCGACACAGCGCAGAAAAACAATCTATCCAACTCGCGGCAGCGGATTTTCACCGGTCTACGTTGGAAGATCGTCGTACCGCGGGACCGCGCGCAACGTGTCTCTCCTCCTACGGAGGCGACAGCTGTCGCGACGCAAAAAGTGAAAACACCGAGCGCGCAGTCCGTCCGACTCTTCATCATCATTGGATTGTCTACGAATAGTTTCGACATTTGATCATGTCAAAATAAACGTTAATGATCCTTCCGCAGGTTCCCCTACGGAAACCTTGTTACGACTTTTACTTCCTCTAAATGATCAAGTTTGGTCAACTTCCCAGCAACGCCGACGGCCGCGAAGCCACCGCGTGTCGGTCCGAAGACCTCACTAAATCATTCAATCGGTAGTAGCGACGGGCGGTGTGTACAAAGGGCAGGGACGTAATCAACGCGAGCTTATGACTCGCGCTTACTAGGAATTCCTCGTTTATGGGGGATAATTGCAAACCCCAATCCCCAGCACGAAGGAGTTTCAACGGGTTGCCCGGGCCTCTAGGCCAGGGAGAACATGCTGATTCCTTCAGTGTAGCGCGCGTGCGGCCCAGGACATCTAAGGGCATCACAGACCTGTTATTGCTCAATCTCGTGCGACTCGAAGTCGCCGGTCCCTCTAAGAAGAATTTTAATACGTCGCCAGTGAGTTGCACGACCGAAGTCGAGCACACCTAAATGGCGACGCCTATTTAGCAGGCTAGAGTCTCGTTCGTTACCGGAATTAACCAGACAAATCGCTCCACCAACTAAGAACGGCCATGCACCACCACCCACCGAATCAAGAAAGAGCTGTTAATCTGTCAATCCTTCCGGTGTCCGGGCCTGGTGAGATTTCCCGTGTTGAGTCAAATTAAGCCGCAGGCTCCACTCCTGGTGGTGCCCTTCCGTCAATTCCTTTAAGTTTCAGCTTTGCAACCATACTCCCCCCGGAGTCCAAAATCTTTGGTTTCCCGGAAGCTGCCCGCCGAGCCATTGTAGTAACGTCGGCGGATCGCTAGATGACATATTTACGGTTAGAACTAGGGCGGTATCTAATCGCCTTCGAACCTCTAACTTTCGTTCTTGATTGATGAAAACACCTTTGGCAAATGCTTTCGCTGATGTTCGTCTTGCGACGATCCAAGAATTTCACCTCTAACGTCGCAATACGAATGCCCCCAGTTATCCCTATTAATCATTACCTCGGAGTTCTGAAAACCAACAAAATAGAACCGAGATCATATTCTATTATTCCATGCACGAAATATTCAAGCAGCATTTTGAGCCCGCTTTGAGCACTCTAATTTGTTCAAAGTAAAATTGTCGGCCCATCTCGACACACAAGTGAAGTGCACCGCGATAGGATTTTGATATTGAACCGTCGTTTTACCGACGGCTCACCGACGATATGCTCCGCAAACGTGTCAGTATCACCGCGGATGCGTTGCACCGACAGCGCGGCGCACAAATGCAACTACGAGCTTTTTAACCGCAACAATTTTAGTATACGCTATTGGAGCTGGAATTACCGCGGCTGCTGGCACCAGACTTGCCCTCCAATTGTTCCTCGTTAAAATATTTAAAGTGTACTCATTCCGATTACGAGGCCTCGTAAGAGTCCCGTATCGTTATTTTTCGTCACTACCTCCCCGTGCCGGGAGTGGGTAATTTGCGCGCCTGCTGCCTTCCTTGGATGTGGTAGCCGTTTCTCAGGCTCCCTCTCCGGAATCGAACCCTGATTCCCCGTTACCCGTGACAACCATGGTAGTCGCAGAAACTACCATCGAAAGTTGATAAGGCAGACATTTGAAAGATGCGTCGCCGGTACTGGACCGTGCGATCGGCAAAAGTTATCCAGATTCATCAAAATTAACGACTTCGGACGCGAGGCCCTCCGTCGATTGGTTTTGATCTAATAAAAGCACTCATCCCATCACTGGTCAGAGTTCTGATTGCATGTATTAGCTCTAGAATTACCACAGTTATCCAAGTAACTGAGTAAGATCTAAGGAACCAAAACTGATATATTGAGCCATTCGCGGTATCGCCTTAATACGGCTTGCACTGAGACATGCATGGCTTAATCTTTGAGACAAGCATATAACTACTGGCAGGATCAACCAGGGAGCTGACAGTCACTCGCGGACGAATGTAGCCGTCGATCGCTCTGACGATAACACTCCAATCGACGTCTTGCGATGAAACACGCTGACGTCGAGTGATGCATGAGATCGTCGTACATAGATGTTGTGTGTACGCTTATGGTTTTTCGGTCACACTTACGCGATAATCATTGCATCCCTGCAATGAAGACGCCGAGTAACACCGAGAGAGTGTACGCGCGCTTTAGACAGCGTAACCCCATATTGGAATGTTCGTAACGAGACCTTTTACAATATCACTATTATTATAATGTCGTTTAACATGATCGTCCGACATAATAACGTATCAGCCCGGTGTTTGAGAGATGTCGTCCGCGGCGTCGTTATAGGTGTTGCCGTGTTAACGTTTGTGCGCCAAGATGTATCGTCGTCTAGCGACGTGCAACAGATATATTTGCAGGATCGTTCTTTTGTATAAACATACCGAAATCGCGTATCATATAACGAAACGGTCGATCCACACTGTACAATAACGATAAAAATAAAAAATTTCGAATTCGGACAAGCGAAACTCTCAAAGGATACGATAACTCAACGAGACACTGTGAACATAACAAAAACAGAAACTGAACAGAACACTACACAATGACACTGTTACAAAATACATTGACGTTGCAACCGTATCATAACACTCACATATTTTGTCTCCGTCAGTCTGTCAATCTTTGTCTGTTCTCCAAATTCACATGTCGTCGCGTCGTCCTCGCCTCCGTCGCGATCTCGCCGTCCAAACCCTACATGTATGCTAATGTCGCCGTATGACGCGATGCGCACGCGGATCACTGGTATGACATTTTTATTGATTATGTATGAATGTGTAACTAATAAGATCAATAATTTATTAATTAATATTATGAGTATTATATGACGATTGAAAAAAAAATTAGAAAAAATTAAAAATTAAAAAAAAAAAAAAAATTAAAAAAAATACAAAAAAAAAAAAATTATACCAAAAAAATAACCATTTAAAATTAAGTTTAAAATTAAGATCCAAAATCAACAATAGCAAATTCAAATTCAAATTCAAATCGATTTATTGTGGAATATAGGTAGGTAGGTACACATGTATGTTACATAGGTAAATTATCCACTATATCCCTGCCGCATATTATGGTCGTACAATAATGGCAATAATATAAAATGTCAAAAGTATGGACAATAAATAAATAAATTTTATTAATATTGTATAATAATAGTCAATAATAAACAATAATCAATAATAATAATAATAATAATAATAATAATAATAATAATAATAATAATAATAATAATATAAACAATAATAATGCGCTATAATTTATAAAAGGTACTTTTACATACCGCTGAACGTATTCTATCGTTATTACGAGACCTCGTGCTAAACTGAAATACCTAGTTCCGAGTTATTTTCAAAGAAACTTAGCACATTCTAAAATGTACAAGCTTGCCAATATGCTTTATTATGCTTACTTTGCTTAATATTATGTACATAATATTGACCTCAGGCACATTTTATGTGCTTTGAAAGCACTCTCGCTATTTGTTGAGTTTGATTTAGTCGCCATATGACACCATATCTAAGCGTCGTGGAGAAATAATTTTAATGAATGAATAATTTTGAGGCGGCGCCGAACTTAATTAATTTAACTTAATTAATTAAATTTAACTTAATTTATAATAATACTAAATGGTTCATTTTCAATGTGTTCACCATGTTCATTACTGAAACGTACAATTATTATCGTCTTTCCTGAAAATTTTACAATGTTGAAAACAAATTTTTTGAAGGCTTCACTTGTACTACGTGTGAATTGTACACATTTTAATTTTTTTATTTACACAACGCTCTCTGTGATCTCCGTGCGGCGTAGGTATGTGACAAATTACAATATGAAAATAAATTAACTGGCAGGCAGTGAATGTCAAATTAAGACATAATTTATAAAACTGTCAGGAGGATTTAATACTTATCATTCGGTTTATTTGTTTGTTTAGTGAGTTGAGTGAATTTCTAGAGTGAATGATGATATGAAAATGTGAATTTTATTGGCTGCAGCGACAAAACGTAATGTGCCTTGAAGTGTAATCTACATAATTTAGAACAATACGTGTCGTATACATTATGTGAGATTGTTATTGATGTGAAACTTTAGGAAGACTGAAAATATTATACTATACACATAATATAGTAGGTGTGTACATCATACTCGTACTTAATGCATTTCATTTACTGTTAATATTCATTCCCTTTTGTGATTGTGGTAACTTTACGTCGATCATTTGTATTGGTGTTCACCCAACTGACAATTGACTGACGTGCGGTGAGTCCATATTGAGTCGCTAGTATTTAGCGTAACAAGTTGTAGAAAAAAGTTACAAGTTATCGCCGATGAGTTCGTGTATTGAAACGTCCCATGATCGTGTGCTGGCGCACGGCCGGATGTTTTCGTTTAAATGTACACGTAAAAAAATAATATCCATTCGTCGCGAGCGAGAAACGCACATAGTCCAAAGGGGTGAATTCGTGTATTGAAAAAATGATTTATATAAAACTATCACTATACATGTACAAACACTTAATAATCTAAATGTACCACGACCACGACAAAAAACATTATGAACAACATAATAAATATTGCGTGTATGTATAGTTATAAAAATTGATAATTACATTTTGCGTTGTTTGTACACAGGTTCGCGCACAGTGCAACAACAAAACGTAAACTACTCTTCGGGACGCGTCCTCGGACGAATCACCTGGCTTAGGGCTGAGTCTCAACAGATCGCAACACGACGCTGCTCTACCGAGCACAACACCCCGCCAGGAACGTAAGTCGTCTACAGACTATTCCGAGCCCCGACATCGAACTGAGGTAAATTCGGACCTTCGGTGCCGTGATGCGTACGCTTTAAAACCGACCGCATCGATCACCGCGATCCAAATGGGCTTCGACGTCGCACTTTACGAATAAAGCGCGACTAGTAAAGTCACATTGTTTAGAGCCTCCCGACTCTCGGGGCTCCACAGTGAGCATATCCTTGCCGGATTCGGCTAGGCTGGCTTCGGCCTTAGAGGCGTTCAGGCATAATCCCGCGGATGGTAGCTTCGCACCACCGGCCGCTCGGCCGAGTGCATGAACCAAATGTCCGAAACTGCGGTTCC
>CAJVQR010000001.1:7500-10000 GCA_911387775.1 Thymelicus sylvestris
ACCAGTGATGGGATGAGTGCTTTTATTAGATCAAAACCAATCGACGGAGGGCCTCGCGTCCGAAGTCGTTAATTTTGATGAATCTGGATAACTTTTGCCGATCGCACGGTCCAGTACCGGCGACGCATCTTTCAAATGTCTGCCTTATCAACTTTCGATGGTAGTTTCTGCGACTACCATGGTTGTCACGGGTAACGGGGAATCAGGGTTCGATTCCGGAGAGGGAGCCTGAGAAACGGCTACCACATCCAAGGAAGGCAGCAGGCGCGCAAATTACCCACTCCCGGCACGGGGAGGTAGTGACGAAAAATAACGATACGGGACTCTTACGAGGCCTCGTAATCGGAATGAGTACACTTTAAATATTTTAACGAGGAACAATTGGAGGGCAAGTCTGGTGCCAGCAGCCGCGGTAATTCCAGCTCCAATAGCGTATACTAAAATTGTTGCGGTTAAAAAGCTCGTAGTTGCATTTGTGCGCCGCGCTGTCGGTGCAACGCATCCGCGGTGATACTGACACGTTTGCGGAGCATATCGTCGGTGAGCCGTCGGTAAAACGACGGTTCAATATCAAAATCCTATCGCGGTGCACTTCACTTGTGTGTCGAGATGGGCCGACAATTTTACTTTGAACAAATTAGAGTGCTCAAAGCGGGCTCAAAATGCTGCTTGAATATTTCGTGCATGGAATAATAGAATATGATCTCGGTTCTATTTTGTTGGTTTTCAGAACTCCGAGGTAATGATTAATAGGGATAACTGGGGGCATTCGTATTGCGACGTTAGAGGTGAAATTCTTGGATCGTCGCAAGACGAACATCAGCGAAAGCATTTGCCAAAGGTGTTTTCATCAATCAAGAACGAAAGTTAGAGGTTCGAAGGCGATTAGATACCGCCCTAGTTCTAACCGTAAATATGTCATCTAGCGATCCGCCGACGTTACTACAATGGCTCGGCGGGCAGCTTCCGGGAAACCAAAGATTTTGGACTCCGGGGGGAGTATGGTTGCAAAGCTGAAACTTAAAGGAATTGACGGAAGGGCACCACCAGGAGTGGAGCCTGCGGCTTAATTTGACTCAACACGGGAAATCTCACCAGGCCCGGACACCGGAAGGATTGACAGATTAACAGCTCTTTCTTGATTCGGTGGGTGGTGGTGCATGGCCGTTCTTAGTTGGTGGAGCGATTTGTCTGGTTAATTCCGGTAACGAACGAGACTCTAGCCTGCTAAATAGGCGTCGCCATTTAGGTGTGCTCGACTTCGGTCGTGCAACTCACTGGCGACGTATTAAAATTCTTCTTAGAGGGACCGGCGACTTCGAGTCGCACGAGATTGAGCAATAACAGGTCTGTGATGCCCTTAGATGTCCTGGGCCGCACGCGCGCTACACTGAAGGAATCAGCATGTTCTCCCTGGCCTAGAGGCCCGGGCAACCCGTTGAAACTCCTTCGTGCTGGGGATTGGGGTTTGCAATTATCCCCCATAAACGAGGAATTCCTAGTAAGCGCGAGTCATAAGCTCGCGTTGATTACGTCCCTGCCCTTTGTACACACCGCCCGTCGCTACTACCGATTGAATGATTTAGTGAGGTCTTCGGACCGACACGCGGTGGCTTCGCGGCCGTCGGCGTTGCTGGGAAGTTGACCAAACTTGATCATTTAGAGGAAGTAAAAGTCGTAACAAGGTTTCCGTAGGGGAACCTGCGGAAGGATCATTAACGTTTATTTTGACATGATCAAATGTCGAAACTATTCGTAGACAATCCAATGATGATGAAGAGTCGGACGGACTGCGCGCTCGGTGTTTTCACTTTTTGCGTCGCGACAGCTGTCGCCTCCGTAGGAGGAGAGACACGTTGCGCGCGGTCCCGCGGTACGACGATCTTCCAACGTAGACCGGTGAAAATCCGCTGCCGCGAGTTGGATAGATTGTTTTTCTGCGCTGTGTCGACTTTTATCATAAAAATCAAATTCATAAAATCATGCGGTTTTTTGGAATCGCCCTGAAGCGATCCGATGCGCGATCGTGTTCGCTCGCGCGCGGTTGTGAATGGGCGTATCTGAAAAGATATCACACACTTATAAACAATATTACGTATTGTTTATTATATTTAAACAGAAATATATAACGATCAATCGAACAACAACCTCTGTAGTTGTGTGTACGATTAAACAATTACCCTGGACGGTGGATCACTTGGCTCGCGGGTCGATGAAGAACGCAGTTAACTGCGCGTCATAGTGTGAACTGCAGGACACATTTGAACATCGACATTTCGAACGCACATTGCGGTCCGTGGAGAAACATCCAGGACCACTCCTGTCTGAGGGCCGGCTGTATAAAAACATATGCCACACTGTCGCCTCCTTAAAAAAGTGGCGACACATGACGGTTCGATCGCAAGTCCAGTTTTGGATTTGCTTTTAGTCCGTTCAAATATATAATAATCGAAACGACCAACTGTACGTTTGACAATTCGAGTTTACGCTCCGGTGTCAC
>CAJVQR010000001.1:22500-27500 GCA_911387775.1 Thymelicus sylvestris
AAAGATTGACAGACTGACGGAGACAAAATATGTGAGTGTTATGATACGGTTGCAACGTCAATGTATTTTGTAACAGTGTCATTGTGTAGTGTTCTGTTCAGTTTCTGTTTCTGTTATGTTCACAGTGTCTCGTTGAGTTATCGTATCCTTTGAGAGTTTCGCTTGTCCGAATTCGAAATTTTTTATTTTTATCGTTATTGTACAGTGTGGATCGACCGTTTCGTTATATGATACGCGATTTCGGTATGTTTATACAAAAGAACGATCCTGCAAATATATCTGTTGCACGTCGCTAGACGACGATACATCTTGGCGCACAAACGTTAACACGGCAACACCTATAACGACGCCGCGGACGACATCTCTCAAACACCGGGCTGATACGTTATTATGTCGGACGATCATGTTAAACGACATTATAATAATAGTGATATTGTAAAAGGTCTCGTTACGAACATTCCAATATGGGGTTACGCTGTCTAAAGCGCGCGTACACTCTCTCGGTGTTACTCGGCGTCTTCATTGCAGGGATGCAATGATTATCGCGTAAGTGTGACCGAAAAACCATAAGCGTACACACAACATCTATGTACGACGATCTCATGCATCACTCGACGTCAGCGTGTTTCATCGCAAGACGTCGATTGGAGTGTTATCGTCAGAGCGATCGACGGCTACATTCGTCCGCGAGTGACTGTCAGCTCCCTGGTTGATCCTGCCAGTAGTTATATGCTTGTCTCAAAGATTAAGCCATGCATGTCTCAGTGCAAGCCGTATTAAGGCGATACCGCGAATGGCTCAATATATCAGTTTTGGTTCCTTAGATCTTACTCAGTTACTTGGATAACTGTGGTAATTCTAGAGCTAATACATGCAATCAGAACTCTGACCAGTGATGGGATGAGTGCTTTTATTAGATCAAAACCAATCGACGGAGGGCCTCGCGTCCGAAGTCGTTAATTTTGATGAATCTGGATAACTTTTGCCGATCGCACGGTCCAGTACCGGCGACGCATCTTTCAAATGTCTGCCTTATCAACTTTCGATGGTAGTTTCTGCGACTACCATGGTTGTCACGGGTAACGGGGAATCAGGGTTCGATTCCGGAGAGGGAGCCTGAGAAACGGCTACCACATCCAAGGAAGGCAGCAGGCGCGCAAATTACCCACTCCCGGCACGGGGAGGTAGTGACGAAAAATAACGATACGGGACTCTTACGAGGCCTCGTAATCGGAATGAGTACACTTTAAATATTTTAACGAGGAACAATTGGAGGGCAAGTCTGGTGCCAGCAGCCGCGGTAATTCCAGCTCCAATAGCGTATACTAAAATTGTTGCGGTTAAAAAGCTCGTAGTTGCATTTGTGCGCCGCGCTGTCGGTGCAACGCATCCGCGGTGATACTGACACGTTTGCGGAGCATATCGTCGGTGAGCCGTCGGTAAAACGACGGTTCAATATCAAAATCCTATCGCGGTGCACTTCACTTGTGTGTCGAGATGGGCCGACAATTTTACTTTGAACAAATTAGAGTGCTCAAAGCGGGCTCAAAATGCTGCTTGAATATTTCGTGCATGGAATAATAGAATATGATCTCGGTTCTATTTTGTTGGTTTTCAGAACTCCGAGGTAATGATTAATAGGGATAACTGGGGGCATTCGTATTGCGACGTTAGAGGTGAAATTCTTGGATCGTCGCAAGACGAACATCAGCGAAAGCATTTGCCAAAGGTGTTTTCATCAATCAAGAACGAAAGTTAGAGGTTCGAAGGCGATTAGATACCGCCCTAGTTCTAACCGTAAATATGTCATCTAGCGATCCGCCGACGTTACTACAATGGCTCGGCGGGCAGCTTCCGGGAAACCAAAGATTTTGGACTCCGGGGGGAGTATGGTTGCAAAGCTGAAACTTAAAGGAATTGACGGAAGGGCACCACCAGGAGTGGAGCCTGCGGCTTAATTTGACTCAACACGGGAAATCTCACCAGGCCCGGACACCGGAAGGATTGACAGATTAACAGCTCTTTCTTGATTCGGTGGGTGGTGGTGCATGGCCGTTCTTAGTTGGTGGAGCGATTTGTCTGGTTAATTCCGGTAACGAACGAGACTCTAGCCTGCTAAATAGGCGTCGCCATTTAGGTGTGCTCGACTTCGGTCGTGCAACTCACTGGCGACGTATTAAAATTCTTCTTAGAGGGACCGGCGACTTCGAGTCGCACGAGATTGAGCAATAACAGGTCTGTGATGCCCTTAGATGTCCTGGGCCGCACGCGCGCTACACTGAAGGAATCAGCATGTTCTCCCTGGCCTAGAGGCCCGGGCAACCCGTTGAAACTCCTTCGTGCTGGGGATTGGGGTTTGCAATTATCCCCCATAAACGAGGAATTCCTAGTAAGCGCGAGTCATAAGCTCGCGTTGATTACGTCCCTGCCCTTTGTACACACCGCCCGTCGCTACTACCGATTGAATGATTTAGTGAGGTCTTCGGACCGACACGCGGTGGCTTCGCGGCCGTCGGCGTTGCTGGGAAGTTGACCAAACTTGATCATTTAGAGGAAGTAAAAGTCGTAACAAGGTTTCCGTAGGGGAACCTGCGGAAGGATCATTAACGTTTATTTTGACATGATCAAATGTCGAAACTATTCGTAGACAATCCAATGATGATGAAGAGTCGGACGGACTGCGCGCTCGGTGTTTTCACTTTTTGCGTCGCGACAGCTGTCGCCTCCGTAGGAGGAGAGACACGTTGCGCGCGGTCCCGCGGTACGACGATCTTCCAACGTAGACCGGTGAAAATCCGCTGCCGCGAGTTGGATAGATTGTTTTTCTGAGCTGTGTCGACTTTTATCATAAAAATCAAATTCATAAAATCATGCGGTTTTTTGGAATCGCCCTGAAGCGATCCGATGCGCGATCGTGTTCGCTCGCGCGCGGTTGTGAATGGGCGTATCTGAAAAGATATCACACACTTATAAACAATATTACGTATTGTTTATTATATTTAAACAGAAATATATAACGATCAATCGAACAACAACCTCTGTAGTTGTGTGTACGATTAAACAATTACCCTGGACGGTGGATCACTTGGCTCGCGGGTCGATGAAGAACGCAGTTAACTGCGCGTCATAGTGTGAACTGCAGGACACATTTGAACATCGACATTTCGAACGCACATTGCGGTCCGTGGAGAAACATCCAGGACCACTCCTGTCTGAGGGCCGGCTGTATAAAAACATATGCCACACTGTCGCCTCCTTAAAAAAGTGGCGACACATGACGGTTCGATCGCAAGTCCAGTTTTGGATTTGCTTTTAGTCCGTTCAAATATATAATAATCGAAACGACCAACTGTACGTTTGACAATTCGAGTTTACGCTCCGGTGTCACACGCGACAGCGTTGCGACCCTTCGTCGTGTTTCTTGCTCGCGGCTCTCCTTAGCCGGAGGGCGGCGGCTAGACGCAAAGAGGGCTAGCGACTCACGTCGTACCGATTGTACATCTCGAACGTTGTCGTACAAGTATTGTTGTCGAACATGTAGGCGGACTCGACGTCCGAAGTGCGTGTCGACGCGGTCGTCTCGTTAGTATTGTTAGTTCAGTACTACGAGATAGTACGGCGTCGATATCGCTGACGGATATCGCGTCTGCCTCTATTTTTATCGTTGGCCTCAGATCAGGGAGGATCACCCGCCGAATTTAAGCATATTAGTAAGCGGAGGAAAAGAAACTAACAAGGATTTCCTTAGTAGCGGCGAGCGAACAGGAAATAGCCCAGCACTGAATCCCGCGGTCGTACCGGTCGCGGGAGATGTGGTGTTCGGGAGGTTCCGCTTTCTCGCGGTCGTCACTCCTGTCCAAGTTCGTCTTGAACGGGGCCGTTTTCCCGTAGAGGGTGCCAGGCCCGTAGCGACGGAGCGCGTCCGCGAGAGGGACTCTCCTCAGAGTCGGGTTGCTTGAGAGTGCAGCCCTAAGTGGGTGGTAAACTCCATCTAAGGCTAAATATTACCGCGAGACCGATAGCGAACAAGTACCGTGAGGGAAAGTTGAAAAGAACTTTGAAGAGAGAGTTCAAGAGTACGTGAAACCGTTCAGGGGTAAACCTGCGAAACTCGAATGAACGAACGGAGAGATTCATCTTCATTCCGTGGCGTACGTGCGCGCGCCTCGATGTCGTCGGTTTCGATCGTGCGGCACGGGTCGCGCACGTCGACGTCCTCGGACGTTGTGCACTTCTCTCTTAGTAATACATCGCGACCCGTTCGGAGTCGGCCTAAGCTTCGTCCCGGAGTCCAGTTGTCCAACGCAAGGCGGACGGTTGGACGGTGGCGTTCGCCGGCCGGCTATACCGGACGGTATTCAAACATGATAAGAATCGCGCACGCGTTTAGGCGCGTCCGGCCCGACGCAAGACAACGTCGTCATCGACGTCCTGCCCATGCGCGGACGTTGGTGCGGCGAGTCTGTTTTCGCAGCCGTGCAGTCTCGGACAGTGCGCGTCTCTGTCTGCGATGATTCAGTTTCGGGCACTCGCAGGACCCGTCTTGAAACACGGACCAAGGAGTCTAGCATGTGTGCTAGTCATTGAGACTATACATAAAACTGAAAGGCGCAACTAAAGTGAAGGCGTGCGCTTGTCGCGCGCTCAGGGAGGATGGAGCGTCGGTCTCGATCGATCTCTCGCACTCCCGAGGCGTCTCGTTTCCAATCAGTGAATGCAGGCGCGCTCTGAGCACAGATGCTGGGACCCGAAAGATGGTGAACTATGCCTGGTCAGGTCGAAGTCAGGGGAAACCCTGATGGAGGACCGTAGCGATTCTGACGTGCAAATCGATCGTCGGAACTGGGTATAGGGGCGAAAGACTAATCGAACCATCTAGTAGCTGGTTCCGTCCGAAGTTTCCCTCAGGATAGCTGGCGTCGATTTGGACAGTCTCATCCGGTAAAGCGAATGATTAGAGGCATTGGGGCCGAAACGACCTCAACCTATTCTCAAACTTT
>CAJVQR010000001.1:32500-37500 GCA_911387775.1 Thymelicus sylvestris
GACATCTCTCAAACACCGGGCTGATACGTTATTATGTCGGACGATCATGTTAAACGACATTATAATAATAGTGATATTGTAAAAGGTCTCGTTACGAACATTCCAATATGGGGTTACGCTGTCTAAAGCGCGCGTACACTCTCTCGGTGTTACTCGGCGTCTTCATTGCAGGGATGCAATGATTATCGCGTAAGTGTGACCGAAAAACCATAAGCGTACACACAACATCTATGTACGACGATCTCATGCATCACTCGACGTCAGCGTGTTTCATCGCAAGACGTCGATTGGAGTGTTATCGTCAGAGCGATCGACGGCTACATTCGTCCGCGAGTGACTGTCAGCTCCCTGGTTGATCCTGCCAGTAGTTATATGCTTGTCTCAAAGATTAAGCCATGCATGTCTCAGTGCAAGCCGTATTAAGGCGATACCGCGAATGGCTCAATATATCAGTTTTGGTTCCTTAGATCTTACTCAGTTACTTGGATAACTGTGGTAATTCTAGAGCTAATACATGCAATCAGAACTCTGACCAGTGATGGGATGAGTGCTTTTATTAGATCAAAACCAATCGACGGAGGGCCTCGCGTCCGAAGTCGTTAATTTTGATGAATCTGGATAACTTTTGCCGATCGCACGGTCCAGTACCGGCGACGCATCTTTCAAATGTCTGCCTTATCAACTTTCGATGGTAGTTTCTGCGACTACCATGGTTGTCACGGGTAACGGGGAATCAGGGTTCGATTCCGGAGAGGGAGCCTGAGAAACGGCTACCACATCCAAGGAAGGCAGCAGGCGCGCAAATTACCCACTCCCGGCACGGGGAGGTAGTGACGAAAAATAACGATACGGGACTCTTACGAGGCCTCGTAATCGGAATGAGTACACTTTAAATATTTTAACGAGGAACAATTGGAGGGCAAGTCTGGTGCCAGCAGCCGCGGTAATTCCAGCTCCAATAGCGTATACTAAAATTGTTGCGGTTAAAAAGCTCGTAGTTGCATTTGTGCGCCGCGCTGTCGGTGCAACGCATCCGCGGTGATACTGACACGTTTGCGGAGCATATCGTCGGTGAGCCGTCGGTAAAACGACGGTTCAATATCAAAATCCTATCGCGGTGCACTTCACTTGTGTGTCGAGATGGGCCGACAATTTTACTTTGAACAAATTAGAGTGCTCAAAGCGGGCTCAAAATGCTGCTTGAATATTTCGTGCATGGAATAATAGAATATGATCTCGGTTCTATTTTGTTGGTTTTCAGAACTCCGAGGTAATGATTAATAGGGATAACTGGGGGCATTCGTATTGCGACGTTAGAGGTGAAATTCTTGGATCGTCGCAAGACGAACATCAGCGAAAGCATTTGCCAAAGGTGTTTTCATCAATCAAGAACGAAAGTTAGAGGTTCGAAGGCGATTAGATACCGCCCTAGTTCTAACCGTAAATATGTCATCTAGCGATCCGCCGACGTTACTACAATGGCTCGGCGGGCAGCTTCCGGGAAACCAAAGATTTTGGACTCCGGGGGGAGTATGGTTGCAAAGCTGAAACTTAAAGGAATTGACGGAAGGGCACCACCAGGAGTGGAGCCTGCGGCTTAATTTGACTCAACACGGGAAATCTCACCAGGCCCGGACACCGGAAGGATTGACAGATTAACAGCTCTTTCTTGATTCGGTGGGTGGTGGTGCATGGCCGTTCTTAGTTGGTGGAGCGATTTGTCTGGTTAATTCCGGTAACGAACGAGACTCTAGCCTGCTAAATAGGCGTCGCCATTTAGGTGTGCTCGACTTCGGTCGTGCAACTCACTGGCGACGTATTAAAATTCTTCTTAGAGGGACCGGCGACTTCGAGTCGCACGAGATTGAGCAATAACAGGTCTGTGATGCCCTTAGATGTCCTGGGCCGCACGCGCGCTACACTGAAGGAATCAGCATGTTCTCCCTGGCCTAGAGGCCCGGGCAACCCGTTGAAACTCCTTCGTGCTGGGGATTGGGGTTTGCAATTATCCCCCATAAACGAGGAATTCCTAGTAAGCGCGAGTCATAAGCTCGCGTTGATTACGTCCCTGCCCTTTGTACACACCGCCCGTCGCTACTACCGATTGAATGATTTAGTGAGGTCTTCGGACCGACACGCGGTGGCTTCGCGGCCGTCGGCGTTGCTGGGAAGTTGACCAAACTTGATCATTTAGAGGAAGTAAAAGTCGTAACAAGGTTTCCGTAGGGGAACCTGCGGAAGGATCATTAACGTTTATTTTGACATGATCAAATGTCGAAACTATTCGTAGACAATCCAATGATGATGAAGAGTCGGACGGACTGCGCGCTCGGTGTTTTCACTTTTTGCGTCGCGACAGCTGTCGCCTCCGTAGGAGGAGAGACACGTTGCGCGCGGTCCCGCGGTACGACGATCTTCCAACGTAGACCGGTGAAAATCCGCTGCCGCGAGTTGGATAGATTGTTTTTCTGAGCTGTGTCGACTTTTATCATAAAAATCAAATTCATAAAATCATGCGGTTTTTTGGAATCGCCCTGAAGCGATCCGATGCGCGATCGTGTTCGCTCGCGCGCGGTTGTGAATGGGCGTATCTGAAAAGATATCACACACTTATAAACAATATTACGTATTGTTTATTATATTTAAACAGAAATATATAACGATCAATCGAACAACAACCTCTGTAGTTGTGTGTACGATTAAACAATTACCCTGGACGGTGGATCACTTGGCTCGCGGGTCGATGAAGAACGCAGTTAACTGCGCGTCATAGTGTGAACTGCAGGACACATTTGAACATCGACATTTCGAACGCACATTGCGGTCCGTGGAGAAACATCCAGGACCACTCCTGTCTGAGGGCCGGCTGTATAAAAACATATGCCACACTGTCGCCTCCTTAAAAAAGTGGCGACACATGACGGTTCGATCGCAAGTCCAGTTTTGGATTTGCTTTTAGTCCGTTCAAATATATAATAATCGAAACGACCAACTGTACGTTTGACAATTCGAGTTTACGCTCCGGTGTCACACGCGACAGCGTTGCGACCCTTCGTCGTGTTTCTTGCTCGCGGCTCTCCTTAGCCGGAGGGCGGCGGCTAGACGCAAAGAGGGCTAGCGACTCACGTCGTACCGATTGTACATCTCGAACGTTGTCGTACAAGTATTGTTGTCGAACATGTAGGCGGACTCGACGTCCGAAGTGCGTGTCGACGCGGTCGTCTCGTTAGTATTGTTAGTTCAGTACTACGAGATAGTACGGCGTCGATATCGCTGACGGATATCGCGTCTGCCTCTATTTTTATCGTTGGCCTCAGATCAGGGAGGATCACCCGCCGAATTTAAGCATATTAGTAAGCGGAGGAAAAGAAACTAACAAGGATTTCCTTAGTAGCGGCGAGCGAACAGGAAATAGCCCAGCACTGAATCCCGCGGTCGTACCGGTCGCGGGAGATGTGGTGTTCGGGAGGTTCCGCTTTCTCGCGGTCGTCACTCCTGTCCAAGTTCGTCTTGAACGGGGCCGTTTTCCCGTAGAGGGTGCCAGGCCCGTAGCGACGGAGCGCGTCCGCGAGAGGGACTCTCCTCAGAGTCGGGTTGCTTGAGAGTGCAGCCCTAAGTGGGTGGTAAACTCCATCTAAGGCTAAATATTACCGCGAGACCGATAGCGAACAAGTACCGTGAGGGAAAGTTGAAAAGAACTTTGAAGAGAGAGTTCAAGAGTACGTGAAACCGTTCAGGGGTAAACCTGCGAAACTCGAATGAACGAACGGAGAGATTCATCTTCATTCCGTGGCGTACGTGCGCGCGCCTCGATGTCGTCGGTTTCGATCGTGCGGCACGGGTCGCGCACGTCGACGTCCTCGGACGTTGTGCACTTCTCTCTTAGTAATACATCGCGACCCGTTCGGAGTCGGCCTAAGCTTCGTCCCGGAGTCCAGTTGTCCAACGCAAGGCGGACGGTTGGACGGTGGCGTTCGCCGGCCGGCTATACCGGACGGTATTCAAACATGATAAGAATCGCGCACGCGTTTAGGCGCGTCCGGCCCGACGCAAGACAACGTCGTCATCGACGTCCTGCCCATGCGCGGACGTTGGTGCGGCGAGTCTGTTTTCGCAGCCGTGCAGTCTCGGACAGTGCGCGTCTCTGTCTGCGATGATTCAGTTTCGGGCACTCGCAGGACCCGTCTTGAAACACGGACCAAGGAGTCTAGCATGTGTGCTAGTCATTGAGACTATACATAAAACTGAAAGGCGCAACTAAAGTGAAGGCGTGCGCTTGTCGCGCGCTCAGGGAGGATGGAGCGTCGGTCTCGATCGATCTCTCGCACTCCCGAGGCGTCTCGTTTCCAATCAGTGAATGCAGGCGCGCTCTGAGCACAGATGCTGGGACCCGAAAGATGGTGAACTATGCCTGGTCAGGTCGAAGTCAGGGGAAACCCTGATGGAGGACCGTAGCGATTCTGACGTGCAAATCGATCGTCGGAACTGGGTATAGGGGCGAAAGACTAATCGAACCATCTAGTAGCTGGTTCCGTCCGAAGTTTCCCTCAGGATAGCTGGCGTCGATTTGGACAGTCTCATCCGGTAAAGCGAATGATTAGAGGCATTGGGGCCGAAACGACCTCAACCTATTCTCAAACTTTAAATGGGTGAGAACTTCGGCTTACTCGAACGATGAAGCCGAAGATCTGATGACGGTGCCAAGTGGGCCAATTTTGGTAAGCAGAACTGGCGCTGTGGGATGAACCAAACGTAGTGTTAAGGCGCCTAAAAAACGCTCATGGGACACCATGAAAGGCGTTGGTCGCTCATGACAGCAGGACGGTGGCCATGGAAGTCGGAATCCGCTAAGGAGTGTGCAACGACTCACCTGCCGAAGCAACCAGCCCTGAAAATGGATGGCGCTGAAGCGTTTTGCCTATACACTACCGTTACGGGCAAGTGCGTAGTCTTCGGATGACGTCATTATGCCGTAACGAGTAGGACGTGCGCGGCGGTGT
>CAJVQR010000001.1:42500-45000 GCA_911387775.1 Thymelicus sylvestris
TTATATGCTTGTCTCAAAGATTAAGCCATGCATGTCTCAGTGCAAGCCGTATTAAGGCGATACCGCGAATGGCTCAATATATCAGTTTTGGTTCCTTAGATCTTACTCAGTTACTTGGATAACTGTGGTAATTCTAGAGCTAATACATGCAATCAGAACTCTGACCAGTGATGGGATGAGTGCTTTTATTAGATCAAAACCAATCGACGGAGGGCCTCGCGTCCGAAGTCGTTAATTTTGATGAATCTGGATAACTTTTGCCGATCGCACGGTCCAGTACCGGCGACGCATCTTTCAAATGTCTGCCTTATCAACTTTCGATGGTAGTTTCTGCGACTACCATGGTTGTCACGGGTAACGGGGAATCAGGGTTCGATTCCGGAGAGGGAGCCTGAGAAACGGCTACCACATCCAAGGAAGGCAGCAGGCGCGCAAATTACCCACTCCCGGCACGGGGAGGTAGTGACGAAAAATAACGATACGGGACTCTTACGAGGCCTCGTAATCGGAATGAGTACACTTTAAATATTTTAACGAGGAACAATTGGAGGGCAAGTCTGGTGCCAGCAGCCGCGGTAATTCCAGCTCCAATAGCGTATACTAAAATTGTTGCGGTTAAAAAGCTCGTAGTTGCATTTGTGCGCCGCGCTGTCGGTGCAACGCATCCGCGGTGATACTGACACGTTTGCGGAGCATATCGTCGGTGAGCCGTCGGTAAAACGACGGTTCAATATCAAAATCCTATCGCGGTGCACTTCACTTGTGTGTCGAGATGGGCCGACAATTTTACTTTGAACAAATTAGAGTGCTCAAAGCGGGCTCAAAATGCTGCTTGAATATTTCGTGCATGGAATAATAGAATATGATCTCGGTTCTATTTTGTTGGTTTTCAGAACTCCGAGGTAATGATTAATAGGGATAACTGGGGGCATTCGTATTGCGACGTTAGAGGTGAAATTCTTGGATCGTCGCAAGACGAACATCAGCGAAAGCATTTGCCAAAGGTGTTTTCATCAATCAAGAACGAAAGTTAGAGGTTCGAAGGCGATTAGATACCGCCCTAGTTCTAACCGTAAATATGTCATCTAGCGATCCGCCGACGTTACTACAATGGCTCGGCGGGCAGCTTCCGGGAAACCAAAGATTTTGGACTCCGGGGGGAGTATGGTTGCAAAGCTGAAACTTAAAGGAATTGACGGAAGGGCACCACCAGGAGTGGAGCCTGCGGCTTAATTTGACTCAACACGGGAAATCTCACCAGGCCCGGACACCGGAAGGATTGACAGATTAACAGCTCTTTCTTGATTCGGTGGGTGGTGGTGCATGGCCGTTCTTAGTTGGTGGAGCGATTTGTCTGGTTAATTCCGGTAACGAACGAGACTCTAGCCTGCTAAATAGGCGTCGCCATTTAGGTGTGCTCGACTTCGGTCGTGCAACTCACTGGCGACGTATTAAAATTCTTCTTAGAGGGACCGGCGACTTCGAGTCGCACGAGATTGAGCAATAACAGGTCTGTGATGCCCTTAGATGTCCTGGGCCGCACGCGCGCTACACTGAAGGAATCAGCATGTTCTCCCTGGCCTAGAGGCCCGGGCAACCCGTTGAAACTCCTTCGTGCTGGGGATTGGGGTTTGCAATTATCCCCCATAAACGAGGAATTCCTAGTAAGCGCGAGTCATAAGCTCGCGTTGATTACGTCCCTGCCCTTTGTACACACCGCCCGTCGCTACTACCGATTGAATGATTTAGTGAGGTCTTCGGACCGACACGCGGTGGCTTCGCGGCCGTCGGCGTTGCTGGGAAGTTGACCAAACTTGATCATTTAGAGGAAGTAAAAGTCGTAACAAGGTTTCCGTAGGGGAACCTGCGGAAGGATCATTAACGTTTATTTTGACATGATCAAATGTCGAAACTATTCGTAGACAATCCAATGATGATGAAGAGTCGGACGGACTGCGCGCTCGGTGTTTTCACTTTTTGCGTCGCGACAGCTGTCGCCTCCGTAGGAGGAGAGACACGTTGCGCGCGGTCCCGCGGTACGACGATCTTCCAACGTAGACCGGTGAAAATCCGCTGCCGCGAGTTGGATAGATTGTTTTTCTGAGCTGTGTCGACTTTTATCATAAAAATCAAATTCATAAAATCATGCGGTTTTTTGGAATCGCCCTGAAGCGATCCGATGCGCGATCGTGTTCGCTCGCGCGCGGTTGTGAATGGGCGTATCTGAAAAGATATCACACACTTATAAACAATATTACGTATTGTTTATTATATTTAAACAGAAATATATAACGATCAATCGAACAACAACCTCTGTAGTTGTGTGTACGATTAAACAATTACCCTGGACGGTGGATCACTTGGCTCGCGGGTCGATGAAGAACGCAGTTAACTGCGCGTCATAGTGTGAACTGCAGGACACATTTGAACATCGACATTTCGAACGCACATTGCGGTCCGTGGAGAAACATCCAGGACCACTCCTGTCTGAGGGCCGGCT
>CAJVQR010000001.1:50000-54433 GCA_911387775.1 Thymelicus sylvestris
CACGTATTGTTCTAAATTATGTAGATTACACTTCAAGGCACATTACGTTTTGTCGCTGCAGCCAATAAAATTCACATTTTCATATCATCATTCACTCTAGAAATTCACTCAACTCACTAAACAAACAAATAAACCGAATGATAAGTATTAAATCCTCCTGACAGTTTTATAAATTATGTCTTAATTTGACATTCACTGCCTGCCAGTTAATTTATTTTCATATTGTAATTTGTCACATACCTACGCCGCACGGAGATCACAGAGAGCGTTGTGTAAATAAAAAAATTAAAATGTGTACAATTCACACGTAGTACAAGTGAAGCCTTCAAAAAATTTGTTTTCAACATTGTAAAATTTTCAGGAAAGACGATAATAATTGTACGTTTCAGTAATGAACATGGTGAACACATTGAAAATGAACCATTTAGTATTATTATAAATTAAGTTAAATTTAATTAATTAAGTTAAATTAATTAAGTTCGGCGCCGCCTCAAAATTATTCATTCATTAAAATTATTTCTCCACGACGCTTAGATATGGTGTCATATGGCGACTAAATCAAACTCAACAAATAGCGAGAGTGCTTTCAAAGCACATAAAATGTGCCTGAGGTCAATATTATGTACATAATATTAAGCAAAGTAAGCATAATAAAGCATATTGGCAAGCTTGTACATTTTAGAATGTGCTAAGTTTCTTTGAAAATAACTCGGAACTAGGTATTTCAGTTTAGCACGAGGTCTCGTAATAACGATAGAATACGTTCAGCGGTATGTAAAAGTACCTTTTATAAATTATAGCGCATTATTATTGTTTATATTATTATTATTATTATTATTATTATTATTATTATTATTATTATTGATTATTGTTTATTATTGACTATTATTATACAATATTAATAAAATTTATTTATTTATTGTCCATACTTTTGACATTTTATATTATTGCCATTATTGTACGACCATAATATGCGGCAGGGATATAGTGGATAATTTACCTATGTAACATACATGTGTACCTACCTACCTATATTCCACAATAAATCGATTTGAATTTGAATTTGAATTTGCTATTGTTGATTTTGGATCTTAATTTTAAACTTAATTTTAAATGGTTATTTTTTTGGTATAATTTTTTTTTTTTTGTATTTTTTTTAATTTTTTTTTTTTTTTTTTAATTTTTAATTTTTTCTAATTTTTTTTTCAATCGTCATATAATACTCATAATATTAATTAATAAATTATTGATCTTATTAGTTACACATTCATACATAATCAATAAAAATGTCATACCAGTGATCCGCGTGCGCATCGCGTCATACGGCGACATTAGCATACATGTAGGGTTTGGACGGCGAGATCGCGACGGAGGCGAGGACGACGCGACGACATGTGAATTTGGAGAACAGACAAAGATTGACAGACTGACGGAGACAAAATATGTGAGTGTTATGATACGGTTGCAACGTCAATGTATTTTGTAACAGTGTCATTGTGTAGTGTTCTGTTCAGTTTCTGTTTCTGTTATGTTCACAGTGTCTCGTTGAGTTATCGTATCCTTTGAGAGTTTCGCTTGTCCGAATTCGAAATTTTTTATTTTTATCGTTATTGTACAGTGTGGATCGACCGTTTCGTTATATGATACGCGATTTCGGTATGTTTATACAAAAGAACGATCCTGCAAATATATCTGTTGCACGTCGCTAGACGACGATACATCTTGGCGCACAAACGTTAACACGGCAACACCTATAACGACGCCGCGGACGACATCTCTCAAACACCGGGCTGATACGTTATTATGTCGGACGATCATGTTAAACGACATTATAATAATAGTGATATTGTAAAAGGTCTCGTTACGAACATTCCAATATGGGGTTACGCTGTCTAAAGCGCGCGTACACTCTCTCGGTGTTACTCGGCGTCTTCATTGCAGGGATGCAATGATTATCGCGTAAGTGTGACCGAAAAACCATAAGCGTACACACAACATCTATGTACGACGATCTCATGCATCACTCGACGTCAGCGTGTTTCATCGCAAGACGTCGATTGGAGTGTTATCGTCAGAGCGATCGACGGCTACATTCGTCCGCGAGTGACTGTCAGCTCCCTGGTTGATCCTGCCAGTAGTTATATGCTTGTCTCAAAGATTAAGCCATGCATGTCTCAGTGCAAGCCGTATTAAGGCGATACCGCGAATGGCTCAATATATCAGTTTTGGTTCCTTAGATCTTACTCAGTTACTTGGATAACTGTGGTAATTCTAGAGCTAATACATGCAATCAGAACTCTGACCAGTGATGGGATGAGTGCTTTTATTAGATCAAAACCAATCGACGGAGGGCCTCGCGTCCGAAGTCGTTAATTTTGATGAATCTGGATAACTTTTGCCGATCGCACGGTCCAGTACCGGCGACGCATCTTTCAAATGTCTGCCTTATCAACTTTCGATGGTAGTTTCTGCGACTACCATGGTTGTCACGGGTAACGGGGAATCAGGGTTCGATTCCGGAGAGGGAGCCTGAGAAACGGCTACCACATCCAAGGAAGGCAGCAGGCGCGCAAATTACCCACTCCCGGCACGGGGAGGTAGTGACGAAAAATAACGATACGGGACTCTTACGAGGCCTCGTAATCGGAATGAGTACACTTTAAATATTTTAACGAGGAACAATTGGAGGGCAAGTCTGGTGCCAGCAGCCGCGGTAATTCCAGCTCCAATAGCGTATACTAAAATTGTTGCGGTTAAAAAGCTCGTAGTTGCATTTGTGCGCCGCGCTGTCGGTGCAACGCATCCGCGGTGATACTGACACGTTTGCGGAGCATATCGTCGGTGAGCCGTCGGTAAAACGACGGTTCAATATCAAAATCCTATCGCGGTGCACTTCACTTGTGTGTCGAGATGGGCCGACAATTTTACTTTGAACAAATTAGAGTGCTCAAAGCGGGCTCAAAATGCTGCTTGAATATTTCGTGCATGGAATAATAGAATATGATCTCGGTTCTATTTTGTTGGTTTTCAGAACTCCGAGGTAATGATTAATAGGGATAACTGGGGGCATTCGTATTGCGACGTTAGAGGTGAAATTCTTGGATCGTCGCAAGACGAACATCAGCGAAAGCATTTGCCAAAGGTGTTTTCATCAATCAAGAACGAAAGTTAGAGGTTCGAAGGCGATTAGATACCGCCCTAGTTCTAACCGTAAATATGTCATCTAGCGATCCGCCGACGTTACTACAATGGCTCGGCGGGCAGCTTCCGGGAAACCAAAGATTTTGGACTCCGGGGGGAGTATGGTTGCAAAGCTGAAACTTAAAGGAATTGACGGAAGGGCACCACCAGGAGTGGAGCCTGCGGCTTAATTTGACTCAACACGGGAAATCTCACCAGGCCCGGACACCGGAAGGATTGACAGATTAACAGCTCTTTCTTGATTCGGTGGGTGGTGGTGCATGGCCGTTCTTAGTTGGTGGAGCGATTTGTCTGGTTAATTCCGGTAACGAACGAGACTCTAGCCTGCTAAATAGGCGTCGCCATTTAGGTGTGCTCGACTTCGGTCGTGCAACTCACTGGCGACGTATTAAAATTCTTCTTAGAGGGACCGGCGACTTCGAGTCGCACGAGATTGAGCAATAACAGGTCTGTGATGCCCTTAGATGTCCTGGGCCGCACGCGCGCTACACTGAAGGAATCAGCATGTTCTCCCTGGCCTAGAGGCCCGGGCAACCCGTTGAAACTCCTTCGTGCTGGGGATTGGGGTTTGCAATTATCCCCCATAAACGAGGAATTCCTAGTAAGCGCGAGTCATAAGCTCGCGTTGATTACGTCCCTGCCCTTTGTACACACCGCCCGTCGCTACTACCGATTGAATGATTTAGTGAGGTCTTCGGACCGACACGCGGTGGCTTCGCGGCCGTCGGCGTTGCTGGGAAGTTGACCAAACTTGATCATTTAGAGGAAGTAAAAGTCGTAACAAGGTTTCCGTAGGGGAACCTGCGGAAGGATCATTAACGTTTATTTCATGATCATGTCGAAACTATTCGTAGACAATCCAATGATGATGAAGAGTCGGACGGACTGCGCGCTCGGTGTTTTCACTTTTTGCGTCGCGACAGCTGTCGCCTCCGTAGGAGGAGAGACACGTTGCGCGCGGTCCCGCGGTACGACGATCTTCCAACGTAGACCGGTGAAAATCCGCTGCCGCGAGTTGGATAGATTGTTTTTCTGCGCTGTGTCGACTTTTATCATAAAAATCAAATTCATAAAATCATGCGGTTTTTTGGAATCGCCCTGAAGCGATCCGATGCGCGATCGTGTTCGCTCGCGCGCGGTTGTGAATGGGCGTATCTGAAAAGATATCACACACTTATAAACAATATTACGTATTGTTTATTATATTTAAACAGAAATATATAACGATCAAT
>OU426912.1:0-5000 GCA_911387775.1 Thymelicus sylvestris
ATAATCAGAACCACCCACAAAAGGAGGGGGGTCGAGATGGACCTAGCAAACAAATTGGCCAACGAGCAGCTCCAGAGGGCCAAAGACGCACTAGAGGCTGCAGGCAACATGAAACGAGAGTGCAAGATCATCACTCTCGAATGCCTGCAGACAATGTATGAGACCGTCTTGGCTTTGTCAGACTCCAGGTCTAGGCACAGATTTAATCTGGAAAAGGAAAGGACCCGCCATGCCCACGAACTAGTCAGGGTGGAAAGAGCCCATAGCAAAGTAATGGCAGAGACCATTAAAGCCCTGACGCAGGAAATGAGGCAGGCCCGCACCGACATCAGCGGGAACCTGGAGGAGACAAAAGCCATCAGGAGTTGGTTAGGCTATGAAACACAGGAGCCGTATAGCCAAATTAAGACCTTGGCTATAACGATCCAAAGAATAGAGCTGGCGATGAAGGAAACACTAGCTGCTGCAACGAGGAATATGGAGGAAAAGAGGCCACAAGATCTCGAGCCTCTTATGGAGAGCCACGCAAAGTTAGCGACAAGCGTGTCCTCCATCTCGGCACAGCTGGACGTCCTCAGAAGAGACCTTGAAAAACTCAAAGCCAGCTCTGACATCCTCTTGGATAAAAATAACAAAATAGAGGAACACGTAGCCAACCCTCCCACAGACCTCCGCGAACCCCCTAAGGAGCTGCAAGAAATCAAGCAAAAATTAGACCACATGGAAAGTGAAATAACAAAGACCCCAAAACCGACCCCGCCACAGGACATAAACGAGCACCTGCAGCCAATAACCGAGCGCCTTGAAATAATGTCCTCAGAACTGAGGACAATGAGGGAACAAAAGGAGAAAACACCACCCCCAGCCCTCAGCATAGGTACGGAGTTAGCAATACAGAAACTGGCAAAGGAATCAACATCCGCAAAGCCGACCTATGCCAAGGCGCTCGCAAAGCCCGCACCACCAAAGCCCAGCCCTAACCACACGCTGATCGTTTCATCGACAGACCCAAAAAAGACCGGGGAAAATGTAATTGAAACGATCAGGGTGGCACTGGACCTAAAAAAGACTGGTGCTAAGGTGGATCGGGTGAGGAAAGCTAAGAACCAAAAGGTAATATTGAGCTGCAGGACAAAAGAGGACATGTCCCTAATCCATAGCAAAGTGGCCGCGGACAAAGACCTCAAGGTCGAAGTGGCTAGAACCAACAACCCACTAGCCAAAATCAAAGACGTCATGGCCTATCACACCGACCAGGAGATAGTGGAACACATAATCGCGCAGAACCAACACCTACTGAGCGATGTCGGTGAGAAAGACATGACGATCCGCGTCCGCTATAGAAAGAAAGCACGGAACGCGCTAGAATGCCACCCGATCCTGGAGCTCTCCCCGATACTCCATAAAAAGCTAACGGAGGCCGGCAACATCTATATTGGCCTCCAAAGGAGACCCATAGTGGATCAATCCCCGTTAGTACAGTGCAGCAGGTGCCTGGGCTATGGCCATACAAGGGCCATATGCAAAGAAAAGGACCAAATATGCAGTTACTGCGGGGATACCCACTCGTGGGAGAAATGCCCGAGCAGGCAAGCGCAGAAAGCACCGGCCTGCATAAACTGCCACCGGGCAAACGGGAAGAGCGAAGGAGCACACCAGGCATTCAGCGATGAATGTCCTGAGCGTGTAAAATGGGATGCAATAGCGCGGTCTCGCATCACATATTGCTAAGGGCACCCTGGGACATAGGTCTTCCACGAATGACCCCGACAGACCAAGCCTGCGGATAATTCAAGCTAATCTGCAGAGATCTAAGCTGGCGACAGCTGAACTGGTTCAAGCCGCAAAAAAGAGAGGCACCCATATCGCCCTCGTCCAAGAACCGTACGTGGGAAAGGAGGGTACGGTCGGACAATACCCGGGAACAAAAGTCATCCAGTGTTCCCAGAACAGGCAAAAACCAGTGAAGGCAGCAATACTCGTATTCGGAGAACAGCTGGAAATCATCCACGATCCCCAGCTGGTCACCGAAACTGAGGCGGCAGCCCTCATAACAGCGGGCCAGCTTAAGATAGGAATGGTGTCGGTTTACTTCGAGGGAGACCAAGATATAGAACCTTACCTGGCGCGCACACGAACAGCATGCCAGGGGCTAAAAACACCAAATGTCATTGTGGCGGGCGACGTAAACGCCTGGAGCTATTGGTGGGGAAGCAGCCATGAAAATCCGAGAGGGACTGCCTACAGCACCTTCCTCAACGACATGGATCTAGAGGTCCTTAACACCGGAAGAACACCAACCTTCGAAACCTACAGGGGCGACAGACTGTTCACCAGTATAGTGGACGTAACGGCCTGCAGCCAGTCGCTCCTAGGCAGAGTAGAGGACTGGAGGGTGAACGGAGATATAACAACCTCAGACCACAACGCCATAACGTTTGAGTTGCGTTTGGATGCGACACTAAAACCAATAAGAGCCGCAACCACGCGCACATATAACACGAAGAAGGCAAAATGGTCCGAATTCCGATCACACCTCAAGACACTCCTAGGGAATAACAACATCACCCCAAACACCATCAACGAAGGAAAATCTCCCGAAGACCTAGAGACCATGATCACGGCATACACATCGGCCATACAGGAAGCGTGTGAGGCAGCGATACCCAAAATAGGGCCTTGGAAGGGGAATGCAAGGCTGCCCTGGTGGTCTAAGACCCTAGAAGAGGCCCTAAAAGACACCAAACGGAAGAAACGAAGAATCAGGAACGCTGCGCCCCACCGCAGAGAGATGGTAATTCAGGAGTACTTGAAGGCAAAGGAAGCATACACGCAAATGGCACAGGATGCGCAAACTAAGAGCTGGAAGGAATTTTGCACCACACAGGAGAGGGAGAGCATGTGGGACGGGATCTACAGGGTCATAAGAAGAACGGCGAAGAGGCAAGAAGACCTACTGCTGCAGGACGCCAGCGGTCAAACGCTGACCCCTAACGAATCAGCAGAACTCCTCGCAAACACGTTCTACCCCGAGGACTCCATAACGAAAGATGACCAGTACCACACGCAACTCCGAAGGCTAACAGAGGAACAACCAGAAACACCAGTGCAGCTGTCAGCGGACGACCCAAAGTTTACTTCAGCGGAACTTGAGCTGGTGCTGAAGTCGCTAAACCCCAAAAAGGCCCCAGGGAGCGATGGGTTGACCGCAGACATATGCACGGCGGCAATAAACTGCGACAGGGAAGTGTTTATGGCCATAGCGAACAAGTGCTTAGAGCAAATGCACTTCCCCAAGCAATGGAAAACCGCCCACGTTGTTATCCTCCGCAAGCCGGGAAAGGACGACTACACCAGACCTAAGTCGTACCGACCCATCGGCCTACTATCAGTCATGGGTAAAATTATAGAAAAACTCATGGTAGGCCGAATCCAGTGGCACATCCTTCCAACTCTTAACAAGGCGCAATATGGCTTCCAGCCGCAGCGCGGAACCGAGGACGCCCTCTACGACCTTATGGTACACGTGCGATCTGAAGTGGACAGAAAGAAGATTGTACTGATGGTATCATTGGACATAGAGGGCGCCTTCGACAACGCGTGGTGGCCCGCTCTAAAATACCAATTAATAAAAAGGAAATGCCCCAGAAATTTATACGCAATGGTCAGCTCATACCTCAAAGACCGTAGGGTCAAAGTCAACTATGCCGGGGCGTCGTACGAAAAAGACACGACGAAAGGATGCGTCCAGGGATCCATTGGAGGACCAACTTTTTGGAACATTATCCTGGACCCACTCCTCGACCACCTATCCGGCAATGAGGTATACTGCCAAGCGTTCGCGGACGATATCGTACTAGTGTTCTCAAGCGCCAAAATTGAGACCTTGGAAAGCGCGGCCAACAAAGCGCTGACAGATGTAGTCAAATGGGGGGCGCGTAACAAGCTCAGTTTCGCAGCGCAAAAGACCAACGCGCTGCTCATCACAAAGAAACTGAAGTACGACCCCCCAAAGCTCTATATGTCGGGCACCCAACTACATCTGGTGAAAGAGATGAAACTCCTCGGTCTCATCATAGACAACAAGCTCACCTTCAAATCGCACGTGGCTGCAACATGTAAAAAAGCAGCAGACATATATAAACAGCTAGCGTGCGCAGCGAAGGTGACTTGGGGCCTTAACACAGAGATAGTACGCACCATCTATGTAGCGGTAATAGAACCGATAGTGACATATGCCTCCAGCGTATGGTCCCAGGCGACAGACCTTCAAATGAATAAAAATCAGTTGGAGGCGCTGCAAAGGGGCTTCGCACAAAAGACCTGCAAGGCATACAGAACTGTGTCACTTACCGCTGCACTCGTCCTTTCTGGGCTACTTCCTTTAGACCTCAGGATCCAAGAAGCGGCAAGCCTGTACAAGGCAAAAAAGAACATCTCAATAGACTACTTACCACCAGGAAGAAAACTGGAACGCGCGCTGAGGCACGAAGACCTACCTCACCCCTCTGCACTCACCACCATCAACTTTAAAGTGCTAGAGAGCGTAGATCCCGAAACCCTAGCCACCAATCACATAGTCGGACACCAGATCTACACCGACGGCAGCAAGATAGAAGGTAAGACTGGTGCTGCCTTGACATGGTGGAAGGATGGGAAAGAAACCAGTTTTTCGACCTTTAGTCTGGATCCCTCCTGCACAGTGTTCCAAGCCGAACTGTACGCCCTGCACAAGGCTGTGGAACAAACGGTTTCGAGCGGCATGATGGAAGTAAACATCATGAGCGACTCAAGATCTTCGCTGGAACTGCTCGAAAACCCCAGACCATCTCATCCCCTGGCCAAAGTTATAAAAGACAACATCAGGGGACTCAGGAGGGAAGGCAAACATGTTCGGCTCTTCTGGATCAGAGCTCATATTGGGACCGCCGGAAACGAAAGGGCAGATGAACTGGCAAAAACAGCCGCCAAGAGCACGTCCGAAACACCAGACTACGCAG
>OU426912.1:10000-30996 GCA_911387775.1 Thymelicus sylvestris
TACCGCCTTCCACGCACTGTCGCTGCCGACCATGGCTTTCACTACGCCCGGCAGCGACAGGTCGTCCCCTATAGCCGCGGCGAGCATCGCCCGCGGCTCGTCCCATGCAGGGCATTCCACCAGCGTGTGCTCTGCCGTGTCCTCCGGACACCCACAGGCGTGGCACACGCCGGTCGGCTCTCTACCCGCCACGCTGCACAGGTACCTGCCGAAGCAACCGTGCCCCGTCAGGATCTGCACAGCGCGGAAGGTGAGGGCCCCGTGGCGGCGATCGACCCAGTCCTCTAGGACGGGCCGAATCGCCTCCACCGTCCTTCTGCCGGCGGTCGGCTCCGCCAGCCTCTCCTTCCATTTCCGGAGGAGGACCTGGCGGTCGAGTCGCCCCTGCCGCCCGGCCTCCCCCGGCTCTGGTTCCGTCTCCTCGGCTCGTGCTGCTGCGCTGCGGCGCCAATACACCGCCGAGAGCACCTCCGCGTCCAGGTCCCACGGTGGGGTCCCGGCCAGGACGCACGCCGCCTCGCACGAGATGGTGCGGTACCCTCTCACCACCCTGATTGCCATGACCCGTTGCGCTTGGCGCAGGAGGGTCCTGTTCTGGGCAATCAGGGTGTCCGCCCAGATCGGGGCCCCATACAGGGCCATCGACCGCACCACCCCGGCGTACAACCGGCGGCACGCGACCGACGGTCCGCCCAGGTTCGGCAGCAGCCAGCTCAAAGCGCCGGCCGCTCGCAACAACCTGGGGACCAGTCGCCGGAAGTGCTCTCGGAAGTTCCATCTGCTGTCGAGGACGAGGCCTAAGTACCGCATCGTCGACTCGACAGCGATGGAGACGCCGCCGACCACCAGCTGGGATCCTGCGGGAGGGGCGCGTCGGGCTCCGTGAAAGCATAGAGCCTCCGACTTCTCCAGCGCCACCTCCAGCCCCAGCCGGCGGATTCGGGCCACCACTTGGGCCACTCCGGCCGTCGCCAAGAGGGCCGCCTCTCGGTACGTGGTGCCGCAGGACGTCACGAGGGTATCGTCGGCGTAACAAGTTACGTCGACCCCCCGTAGATTGGCGCCCCGCAGCACCCAGTCGTAGCCGATGTTCCACAGGAGCGGCCCGAGAACCGATCCCTGTGGAACACCGCACGTCATTACCCGGCGGCCCAACCCGTCGCGCGTCGGGTACACCACTTCCCTCTCGGAGAAGTAGTCGCAGAGAAGACGACGCAGGTATTCGGGCACGCCATGGTGTTGCAGCGCCGCCCGAACACAGCCCCAGGGGAGGGTGTTGAAAGCGTTGGCGATGTCTAGGGACACCGCCAGAACAACCTCTCCCCGGGACACTGCCTCCTCCGAGAGGTCCCTCACCCGCGCGATGGCGTCGACCGTCGACCGGCCCCGGCGGAAACCGAACTGTCGGTCACTCAACCCCGGCCCGACCCGTTCGAGGTGCTCGACGAGGCGCGCGGAAATAATCCGCTCGAAGAGCTTGCTCACCTCGTCGAGCAACACTATGGGTCGGTATGCCGACGGCGAGTCCGCCGGGCGACCCTCCTTGCGCAGCAGCACCAGCCTGCCGATCTTCCACTTTCTAGGAAAGCGGCCACGCCGCATACAGGCGTCGAAGAGCTCGACAACCCGGGGCCCGAGGGCCTCCAAGGCTAGCGCCCACACCCTACCGGGCACCCCGTCGGGGCCCGGTGCCGTGCTTTTGGCGCGGAGCCGCTCCACCGCAGCCTCCAGCTCCGCCTGAGACACCTCGGGTATCGGGGCGTTCGAGCTCTCCGACGATGCAGCCGCCACGGGCGGCGGCGCCGAGTCGGCCCTCTCTGGGAAGAGAGTGGCAACGATGTTGGCTACCACCTCTGGTTGGAGACTCTGAGTGAGCGGAGGGGCCCAGGGGCGCAGGTGACCACGCACCGTCTTGTACGGGCGCCCCCAGGGATCCCTATTCAGAGTCTCCAGCCACTCTCCCCACGACTCGGCTTTTGCCTCCCGTATGGCGATCTGCAGAGAGATGCATCTCTCCCTGTACGCGGCGTAGAGGCGGCTTTCCTCGGCGGCCACCCGCCTTCGCCGCCTTCTGTAATGGGTGTACTGGCGTCTGGCCGCTACGCACGCTTCGCGAAGCCGGCGCAGGTCCGCCGACCACCAGTACACCCATCTGCGGGGCGGGAGCGGTCTGGCGCGCGACATACCGGCGTCGCACACCTGCGCCATCGACTCGCTCAACCGCTCCGCTCGCCCGTCCACGTCGGCCGCCGGGCCCTCCGGTGCCGGTAGCCAGGCCTGGACGATGGACGCCTCGATGATGACGTCCCCGTCCATGGTCTTGAGGGCCCAGCGCGGTCCATCCCCACGCGGGGGCCGGCCCTGGGGAGCTCCAGAGTTGGCGGAGACCTCGAACCGGATATACCGGTGATCCGAGAGCGTCTCCGCCTCCACGAGCACCCTCCAGTCTCGGACACGGCGCGCAAGACACGGGGTCGCGAACGTGAGGTCCACGATGGAACCCCCGTTGTGTCGCACGCACGTGTCAACCGACCCCCGGTTTAGAAGGACTAAGCCCGACGTGGCAGCCCACTCCTCCAGTACCTCGCCCCGCGCATCGGTGGCCGGGGAACCCCAAGCCGTCGACTTGGCGTTGAAGTCCCCGGCGACCAGCACTGGGATTGGGTGACTCTGGCCGACCAGAGCACCGACCTCGAGCAGGAATCGCTCGAATTCGGCCAGGCTCCGGTTCGGCGAGAAGTACACGCCGACGATCGTCACGCCCATAAGGGTGACCGCGACGCATCCATGGCCCTTCGACGATTTGTCGAAGGGCGGGGAGCCGGCGGCCGTCTGCGCGACGATCGCCACCGTGTCCTCCCGGTCACCAACCCAGTTGTCCCTGGCGGGGACGAGGTAAGGCTCCGCCACCACCGCTACCTGGATCGACCACTCGGCCAGGCTCTGGTACAAGAGGTCCTGAGCTCTGGCCGAGTGGTTGAGGTTCGCCTGGAGGAGAGACATGGCCATACTTAATCTACGACCATGTCTGCAACCCTCTCAGCGCGTTCCACGTCAGCGGCGGACGGGCGGGCCGGTCGGGGGTGGGCTGTTGGGCCTTTCCCGGCGGGCTTCTCCTTCTTCTTTTTCTTCTTACTGGCCTTGGCGGACTTGGCGGGGGCAGAGGCGGAACAAGCTCCGCTACCCGCTCGGTGATCCGCCGGCTTCTGCCTCGCTTCGCACAGCGGGCAGCGTGGGGCGGCGGAACAGCCAGCCGCCTTGTGGCCCGGTTGACCGCAGCGATAGCAGGCATCGCTGCGGTCGACCTCGGCGGTGCATTTGCTCCGGACGTGCCCCGAATCGAGGCACCGGTAGCACCGCAGGGGTCTGGCCTCAAGGAGCCTGACCCGGGCCGACACCCACCCCACCAGAAGCCGCCCGCCGGAGGCGACCTTCTTGGCCGCCGAAACAGGGCAGCGCACCCATGCCGTGCCGGGGCTGTCCGAGGAGAAGCGGCGGATCTCCCCGCACTTGACCTGCTCGGGGGGGCATTCCCCGTAGCGGGCCACCGCGGCCGCCACCTCCTCCGGGGACACCGCGTCGTCCAGTTCGCTAATGCGCAGGTCTGCGCACTTCACGGGCCTGGAGACGCGGACCAGCTCCGCGGGAAGGATCTCCCGCAGCTTGCCCGCCAGCAGGTCAGCCTTCCCGCCGCTGTCAGCCCCGGGGATCTCAAGCATGCGAGCCCCCGTCACGGCGGTGCGGAATCGGAGACCCTTCAGGCCTAGGCCTTCGAGGTCGATCCTCCGCTTCGCCCCGTCGAGCACGTCCTTGTACGACAGCTCCTTCCCCTCCACCGTGGCACCCGGCTGGATGGTGATTGCCACCGCAGCCGAGCGCGGGGCGCGGAGCTTCGCCACCGGGTTCCTCTTGGGCGGGGGCTTGTCCGCCGGTGCGCTGCCCTTCTTCTTTCCCCTCTTGCTCCGCTTGCCCCGCTTGGCAGCCGTGCTCCACTCGGATACGGCCGTCGTCGGGGGCTTCGGGGCGCGAGGGGTCGGCGCTGCTACCTCCGCATACGCCTTGGGAGGCGCTTTCCCCTTCTCCTTCTTCCCGGCCGCGGGAGCGGGGGCGGGAGGCGCAGCCTCAGCCCTCGTCGCGTCGGCGGCCAAAGGCGGCCGGAGGCGCGGCCTGGGAGCGGGAGGCGCAGGCTCAGCCCGCGCCCTGTCGGCGGCCAAGGGCGGCCGGAGGCGTGGCTCGGGGGGGAGCCGCATCTCGAGTGCCTCGAGCCTTGCATTCATCATGGTCCCCACTTCCACCATGATAGAACGCTTCAGCGAGGCGGAGTCGTCGAGATCGGCTCCTCTCGGCTCGGCAGGCCTAACGAGGCTCGCCCGCAATTCCGCGATCTCCTTGCGGAGTTCAGCGACCTCGCTTTGCAGGCGAGCATTGGCCCTTTCGAGCCGAGACGTCTCCTCGGTAGCGGACCGCTCTGCCAGCGCCGCTACCACCCCCAAAAGGTTCGCAGAGGCCTCCTTGAGGTCCCTCTGCAGCGTGCCCTTCAGGTTGCGCGACTTCGTCGCGACAGCCTGTATGAGGAGCACGCTGTCCTCCGCCTTTTTCCGAAGCTCCAGGGTCGTCGGTCCGTCCTCGCCGCGCGACTGCGACGACGAGTCGGACAGACGACATCTCGACCGAGATCGAGACCGAGATCGGAGGTCTCGGGCCATCTCGGCCACCTCCATCTCTGCCCGGAGCTTCTCCTCCTCCCTCTGTACCTTGAGGTACGCCTGCTTCGCCTTAGCTAGGCCGACGTACTCTCCGGTAGTGGGCGGCCGCCCTCTCCCGCGTCTTGCAGGCACTGGAGTGGGAGCTTTCTTTTTAGAAAGCTCGACCATCTCCGATGCCTCCACCTCGTCCCCTTTCAGGGGCCGCTTCCGCGCACTGCGCCAGAAGCGTGTCGCCGTGTCGTCACCGGACGACACCGACACCAGGGTCACGTCCGAGGAGTCAGACTCCTCATCCGCGATCTCCTGTGTCTCCCCGTCCTTCGTCGTTTTCCCATCCTTGTGCAAATCGGAGTCCGTTGTGCGTGTGCGTTGGTCGTCGTTGATTGAGAGAAAGCTTGGTGCCCCCCCCAGATACGTGGGGCAGACCTCACCCAAAGTGGGCTCGGTGAGGGGTTCTCCGGCATTGCCGGTACCCTCCTGGGGTAGATTATAGTTTTCCAGACTTTCCATGTTTTTTTCTTTTTTTGAACGGGGTGTGATCCCCTGCTCCTCGGGATTGGGCTCCCCCCAACCATACATCCCATCAGCGAAGCCGAACCTTGGGATTTGGGTAATTTTTGATGAGGTTGTCTTCCTCGCGGCCCCCACCGAAGTGGCGGCCCTCACCCCTGACGCCTACGGGTCAGGGAGCGAGTTGGGCCGACGGTGGCCTAAGCCATGCTGCCGTGACCGACAGCCCGTCGCCCCCGCCTTTGGGTGGGTGAACCTCAAGGGTCCTTCCCGCCCTGGTCTCATCCACTGTGCCCTCTGATGGGTCAGAGGGACACGTGGAGAGACCCCACCCGTTGGTCTCATCCGCAGAGAGATACCAACTGTGAGCCGCTCTTGGTCTGGCCCCTCCTTCCAAGCCTGTCCGTTATGGGAAGCCCTATACGGCATAGCCTTGGAGATCATCGGGACACGCAAGCCCCCCCACCACGACAAGGTGGCGGCCCCCGGGGGGGGGGAATCCCCAACCTAACCTAACCTAACCTAACCTAACCTAACCTAACCTAACCTAACCTAACCTAACCTAACCTAACCTAACCACTCAAATGATAGCATTCTCACCCAAATGTAAAAGTATAAATGTAACATTAAACAATAACCCATTACAATTTAGAAGCGAGATTAAACTATTAGGTATTATAATAGACCAGAACTTAAAATTCATCAAACATGTCAATCATATTATTAACAAATGCACAAAACTGTATAAAAACCTCTGCAAATTTGTCAGACCCACGTGGGGCATCCACCCCGAAAATATTCGCACACTATACAACCACGTCATAGAGCCCACTATCACATATGCCGCAAGTGTTTGGAGTAAAGCGGTCCAATATAAACATGTACGGGATAGTCTTCAATCTTTCCAGAGGGGCTTTGCTCTTAAGATAATACGCGGCTTCAGGACAGTTTCTTCAACTGCAGCGATCGCTCTAGCTCAACTTACACCACTACATTTAAAAGTAAGCGAAGTAGCACAAATAGAAAACACAAAACTCACTGGTCTAACTCACTACTTGCCCCATGATATACCATACGAGAAACCTTTCCCAGTCTCAGAGCTACCACACCCATCCTCACGCCCTGCAATAGCTACCACTATGGCTATGACAGAAGAGGAAATAAATATCAACTGTTCAACAAACACCTACAAAATTTTCACTGATGGTAGTAGTGATGGCACTGGTAATGTCGGAGCATCTCTAGTCGTATATACACCAGAAGGACAAAAAATCTGTAAAAAACTAAAATTGCACGGAAGCTGCTCGGTGTTTCAAGCGGAGCTGCTGGCTATCAGACACTCTACGGACTGGATTCTTATGCATAACCCGCAAGATGTGGTCATCTTTTCTGATAGTCGGTCGAGTCTAGACGCGATAAAAGATACAAACAATACAAATCCACTTGTAGCGACCATCCACAAAAATATCATAGCAATCAGACAAAATCAAATTGAATTAAAGCTCGTGTGGGTAAAGGCTCATTCCGGCTTAACTGGAAATGAGGAAGCTGACAGGGTAGCAAAGGAGGCAGCACATTTGCACAAAACCCCAGATTATTCTTACTTCCCCATCAGCTACATAAAGCACCGCTTAAAGATTGACCGTTATAAATTCATGGAAAACAATTACGCGACATCAACGAAAGGCCAACATACTAAAAAATTTTTCCCTACCTTAAATGATATCAACAACGCTTTCACAAAAATCAAACCAAATTTTCAATTAACCCAGATATTCACCGGCCACGGCTACCATAGACAATACCTCCATAGATTTAAAATAATAAATACCGATAAATGCCCCTGCAATGACACAGAAATACAAACAATTGACCACCTTCTAAAAACATGCCAACGATTCGAACTACCACGATTCAAACATGAGACATTATGTACAAATCTAAATATAAATCCATATCAAATAAATGATCTGATAAGAAAGGAGAGTTGCATTTCCTCTTTTGTTACGTACGTAACACAAATCGTAGACTCATTAAAAACTTTTAACAACAATTTATAAACGCCACAAATAGAAATCATTACCCAAATAGAAATAAACATCTATTAAAACAAAACATAAATGGCAGTAAGTTGTTTCCGTATCAACTAGCGGAAACCTTACAGAATGTCACCGGAAAAAAAAAAAAAAACCTAACCTAACCTAACCTAACCTAACCTAACCTAACCTAACCTAACCTAACCTAACCTAACCTAACCTAACCTAACCTAACCTAACCTAACCAAATGGGCATCAAAATTACAAGAGATAGTTTAAGCGAATTGCTATTAAATAAAGTAAAAAGGAACAAGTTACTAAAATACTGTACAGAAATCGCAAAAGTTGTTATAAATAGAAATAAGACCAAGTAACAAGTATATGATAATATATACTAAGTTATATAATTATAATATACATAAATAAAATTAGATTAGACAGGAATCTCAAAACATAAAAACAGAATAAGAGTAAGAAACAAGTATATGACAATATATACTGTGTTATATATTTAAATTATACGCAAATGAAAATAGATAAGAAAAGAAGTTCAAAAGGAATTTCAAATTATAGTAATAAAAACAGAATTAATGGACAACCTGTAGAAAATATTGTGACAAATAGGTAAACAGAAACATTATAAATTAAAAATAGTAAATCAAAATCAGAAAGATAAAAATATCCATTTATGAACACACACACAATTCATATAAATAAGTACATTAGCCCAAGTATTATGATAAGCCAATAAACTCCTATAGTAATAGATAATAGTTATAAATAAACCTGAATTGTAAATTAATTTAAGTATATATTGTAGCCAATAAATAAACAAATTAGTTGAAATAAAACTCAATTAAGAAAGTATTTGTAAGGAAGTAGTATGTGTAGAAATTAGTATAAGAAAAACATGTTAAAGTTATTAAAACTTAGTTAAATTTATTATAGGTAATAGTTATAAATAAGCCTGAACTGTAAATTAAACTTAACTATAAATTTTAGTCGTTAAATAAATAGGTTGGAATAAAACTTAAGTAAGTAAATAGTGGTAAAGTAGCAGTATGTTTAAAATTAGACTAAGTTTCAGGAATGCTCCTGTAGTAGAACTATTTGTAAAAAGTTAAGAAGTGATTGTATCCAAAACTTGTATCTTGTTTATATATTAAATAAAATAAATAACTTCCCTGACGAGCATGTTGGGGGTAAAATTATTTAGCTCGCAAAAAAAAAAAAAAAAAACCTAACCTAACCTAACCTAACCTAACCTAACCTAACCTAACCTAACCGCAACCTAACCTAACCGCAACCTAACCTAACCGCAACCTAACCTAACCGCAACCTAACCTAACCGCAACCTAACCTAACCGCAACCTAACCTAACCGCAACCTAACCTAACCGCAACCTAACCTAACCGCAACGTAACCTAACCGCAACGTAACCTAACCGCAACGTAACCTAACCGCAACGTAACCTAACCGCAACGTAACCTAACCGCAACGTAACCTAACCGCAACGTAACCTAACCGCAACGTAACCTAACCGCAACGTAACCTAACCGCAACGTAACCTAACCGCAACGTAACCTAACCGCAACGTAACCTAACCGCAACGTAACCTAACCGCAACGTAACCTAACCGCAACGTAACCTAACCGCAACGTAACCTAACCGCAACGTAACCTAACCGCAACGTAACCTAACCGCAACGTAACCTAACCGCAACCTAACCTAACCACAACCTAACCTAACCGCAACCTAACCTAACCGCAACCTAACTAGCCCTTGTGGCAATACTAGCGAATAACGAGCGGAAATTTCCATCGCTTAGCGTGCCTCGCCCCATTGCGAGACCGGCTCGGACGGCGAACGCGCGCTCTCTTTTTCAATACTAGATTTCCTACTCATAACCGTTCTTTTAAATTTTAACACGTTCACTGCGGAACAGGTCCAAATCCCGCACAGAGCGCTCGCCTCGCCAGTTAGTGTTGGGCAAGTTATCGTAACTGACGTACGTCGCGTTTTTTTATTCCTTAAAATTAAAGGCACGATGTCAGGCAACAAAAAGAAGATAAATATTTTGGAAAATAAATTAATTCGCGGTGCAGATAGTGATAGTGACAGCAGTCAGGAGATATTTTTTATATTATGTGCAGGATGCTATGAAAAACTGCGGGAAACCATGAGGAGTTCCGAAGCAAAAAAAGAAAGTAAAAAAAAATAATGCATACTGCAGAATGTGCAAACAAAATCTTTGTGCGAAATGTTTTAAAGACAGGCATTAATAAATAATTAAATAAACTAATTTCATTTCTTTACTATAATTCTGTTTTATTTTCGATATCTCCTTATTTTTGTCTTTCCCATCACTACTAAAAATACTTTCTAGTGCGGTTCTGGTCGATATCGACCCGCCACTTTCCCTGGTTTATTACTCATTTTCTGTTCGGCAGATCCCGGGGCGAATCAAATCTAAAGAAGTTGGGTTCAAGGTTGTTCCAACAGTCCAAAAACTGCTCACCTACATTATGTTTTCGCAAAGTTATAGCAATTTAATCTAACCTTGTGCTGATGGGTCGAAAAAGACCTACCACGCACTGGCGGAAAAATCATTGGGGGCACAATTTGGCCCGTCGCCACACCAGACGAAGGTTTAAGATTTTACTTGCCGCAGCCAACGTGTTAAACATTGAATATCTATTCTATTCAATTTTTGTATTCTTGTTACTTTACTATTACGTTCAAGTTTTAATTGGTAAATTCCTTTAAATTCATTACAATATTATCAAAAGTAAATCGTGGTATTAATTTCATCTCCACCTTCATACCAACAACCACACCCTCTTTATTTTCTTTAACAAAAATTTCAGATATTTACAATGGATAATTACGGTAAACCACTTGATCCTTCGCAAATACGACTTACAATCGATACAGTAGAATTGATGAGGTCAAATTCAGGATTGCACCCCTCAGATACACAACAAACACGCACACAATTAAGGCCCAACCCTATAAAAACATCAAGCGTTGATGCAAGATGAATACCATCAACTACTAAAAACTCTTGAAGAGAAGACAGTTGAGCATACAAAGTGGGTAGATGTGATGCAGGAAAATATGAACCAGTTAAAATATAATATGTATAGAAGAACAAGGAAGAAATACACAAAAGAGATAAAAATGGAAATAGCCAGAATCAATAATGTGCAAGTATCCGAAGCCTTATGAGATGAAATATAAAGTACCCACTCATCACTCATCTGCCCCAAACCATGCAGAGTCAGACCATCCTAAAGGTCCTACTGCACCACGTCCCTTATCAAAACCTGCATACGCAGACATGTTTCATGTGGTAATCGAATCAGTGGACCCACGAGTTTCGGGCAAGGAAGTACTTAAAACAGTTAAACAGAAAATTGACGTTAATGAGAATCAATAAGTTGTGAATGACTAAAATTCAGCAGTGCAGTTTGTGACTCACAAACAGATAGGCAAAAAATCCAGGATTTCATTTAACATAACGACCTTTAACTAACTCCGATGTCTGCAATAGAACCAATACTCAAAAGACCCCTTCTCAAATTAACAGGTATAATCAACGAGCTATTGGACAGTAAAATAATGGAAGCGATAGTAAACCAAAACTCAAAACTTATCGATGGAATAGAGAAAGAAACCAAAGATTCAAAAATTATTCGTAGAATTAAAGGTCGCACTGATATGCATGCTAATATTATAATTAATGTCAATCTTAAAGTATGGTCTGTTGTTAAGGATAACAAAGTCAGAATTGGCTATTAACAGGTTACCGCTGTTGACCAATCTCCCCTGAAGCATTGTTTCAAGTGTATGGGATTTAGCCACTTGGCTCGCGACTGTTCTGATACTGAGCAAAAGTGCGGATACTGCTCCGATACACATGACACGAGAACTTGCGATATGAAGAACGAAAAACCTAAATGTGCAAACTGCCAACAAGATCACCCCGCGTACTCTTTTTCGTGCACAGAGTGGAAAAAGTGGGACCGCATAGCGCGGAGCATGATCTTGTATTGTTAGCCACAGTGGATAAGGGCACAAAAATAGTTAACAACAGATTCAGGAAAAAGCGACAGGTATAAAATGAGATAATTAAAGTTTTACAATGCAACCTTGCTAGAAATGCAAATGCTCAGCATGAGCATATGTATGAGCGAATGTATGCATCAATATATGAACCAACTTATTTTGGTCGATGTTATCATTGAAATAGCATTAGTCAGCGAACCATATACAGGAAATAAAAACACTGTGATCTGCCCCAGGGAACATGAACCCTACTAGTTTATGGATGCAGACAGAATTAAAGCATGTATTTTAGCAAAATCTGGTAGCCACAGTAGCATCGGGATATTTGAGGAATCCAATAGCAATATGAGTGTAATTAAACTAAACAAAAAAGGGAAAAACATATTCATCATAAGCGTCTACGTAGAACCCCGAACAGATAACAGAGATGTATTGAAAAAACTAGAATTTTTTTATTCTAAAAACTGTAATTCAGCAATAATAACTGGAGGCGAACATAATTACTTTTTAACAAAAAATAAAACCAACGAAAAAAAAACTGAAAAGCAAAAAATAAAATAAACCATTTAGTATTATAAATTAAGATCCGAAATTAACAGTAAATAAATAATTTTGAGACCGTGCCAAACAAACAACCAAAATTAATTACATAAAATTAATTACACATCTTTTCGCCGTTTGTTTTTTCATTGGTTTGGCACCGCCTCAAAATTATTTATTTACTGTTAATCTCGGATCTTAATTTATAATACTAAATGGTTTATTTTATTTTTTGCTTTTCAGTTTTTTTTTCGTTGGTTTTATTTTTTGTTAAAAAGTAATTATTTTTTAATTTTTAGTTGCTATAATACTTATAATTAATAATAAATTATTGATTTTATGAATTATAGATTCAGTTACCAGGTAAAAATGTAGTAGGTGAAATATCAATCATCCCCTATTTTCGTACCTATAGGGGTAAAATTTTGTTTCGAAATTTAAACAATAGTAACCTCAAGGTATACACTATTCAATAAAAAAAGAATCATCGAAATCGGATCATCCAGTACAAAGTTATTGGGGTTAACATGTAAAAATTCCGAGTAAAAAACGGGTGAATAATCAATCATTCCCTATTTTCGTACCTTTAGGGTGGGAATAAAATTTTCAAAAAAATATGGGACCAACTTCAGGACATACCCTATCCAATAAAAAAAGAATCATCCAAATCGGACCACTCTGTGCCGATTTCTGCGTGATCATACAAAAAAAAAAAAAAAATATACGTGTCGAATTGAGAACCTCCTCCTTTTTTTTCGTGGTTAAAAATGGATGGCATCCCATATGGAGATCGATTACAAGTAACAAAAGAGTAAATAAAAAGCCAAGTTAATTCAATAGCCAAGTTAATCACTAACAACAATTTAATTGTCAACAATGTTGGAGACCATCCCACCTTCGAGACAGTTAAACATGGAAAAATTCGGGAATCAATAAAAGACCTTACTATGACTGCTGAAAATATTAGTCAATCAATTCATAACTGGAGAGTCAACGCTGAAGTGTGTCCTTCTTCTGACCATCAAGCTATTAGTTTTGATATTTCATTTTCATTTTCAGTTTTCATTTTCCATAATTAAAAGAAAAAATTTCAAAAACATAGAACCACATTTTGTATTACCGCTGGTCTATCTACTAAAGGCGTAAAATAAAATCCCAGGGTAGGCAATACAGGTATATTGGTATAACCCTACTAATTACGTAATTGACATATTAACAGTAACATCTCAATTTATTAATTTACAATTATATTTTATTCATAAAAAACAACGGCGGTTTCAAGCAGAATAGTGATACGCAAAATCATCTAACTTGAAACAGACATACTTTTGGTTACGGATTCTTTTCGCCTACATAAAGTACAACGTTCTTTTAAGGGGCTCAGTGCACGTTTTTATATTAAATTACCTAAGTATTTGCTTATTCAAATGTTTAAGAGATCTCTGAAATCCCAGCTAGTAGGCAAAGGATACTGTAGTATAAATGAATATATTATTGACAAAGATGTAAATTAGTAATGCATCCAGTTCCGTGTCAGTTAGAACATCTTGTGTAATTTTTCATTATTTTAAAAGATGTGCTGTGGAGTTTCTTTACGGATTTTCTTCTCCTCCATGACAAAGCACCGTTCCGAAATGCTGTTAGATTAAAAAAATTACGTTTATAGTTGTATCAGAGATATCGACATGAATTTCATTTCATTTCATTAATTTTTTTTCTTATCTCATGCTTTAAGAACCACTGGTTAGTAATTATAAACTTATTATTTATCTATTCTTTTGCTGTCTGTTTTGTCTTTTGGTAGCTTCGCGTTTTTTTTCTCTTTAATTTATTTGTCTCTTCAGAGAATTTTCTTCAGAAACTTTTCTTTATTTTCTTTTCACTAATACTTTTCTTCTTATCTCTTTCTTTGTTCTCCTCTTCGTACAATGCACAATCTCCTCTGATTTCGGTGTATCTCCTCCGTCTAGCAATTTTTTATTTCTCTTAACGGTTTTTGCCTTTATTTGCATTAAATTTTCGTTTATAATTTATTTTATTAAAAAGATATTGCAAAATTAAAAAGTTTTGTAGGTTCTTTACCAACAACTTGTAGCTCAAATTTAATTTACAACATACATATCAAAAATCTATCGTTGAAAAAGAAATTGCTAGGTCTCATTACTCAATCAAAATTGATTTCAAAATCTTCAATCGTCATTACCATTCACACAAAATCATTCCCATTTACAAAAAAAACGAATGGGAATGATGCATATGGTAATGATATTTTTTGCTTTTTTGCTTAAAATTCATTTTGATAATCATTAATTTATAAACTCTTTGTGCCAATGAAAATCATGTTCCTATTACACATACGTATGGAGTATTAAAATTAATGTATAATTTATATTTACCTTGTAAATCCAGTAAATGGCGTTGATTCAAAATCGGGACAAAGTACTGAACGTCGTTGTTTTTTATGAATAAAAGTTGTTTCTCCATGAAACAGCAATAAGTTGTCCTGTTCCACTTTTTACAATGGACCAGACGAGGAGAAACGAGGGATACTTTATAGCGTAGCCCAAAAAACATTTGAGAAATATAACGTTTGACGGTACTGACATGGAGTTGACGAATTTTCGTGACAAAATTTTAATTTTTTTTTTACTAGTTCTGCACTGCTGATTCTATAATATTATATGTTATTATGTACCTAATTATATATTGTTTCAAAATATAAAATTAAACACGCAATGTATGAGGCAGGTTTTTCAAAAAATATTTTGGAATATCAATATCAGCAATTTTCCTTCAAATGGTAATGATGTTTCGGGCGTGTTATTCAATTTTTTTATATAAATTACTTGAAATTATGTAGGTTATTATATGTAGGCCCTTATGTAAAAATATATATAAAAGCAGTTAGCAAAACAAAATTTTACAAAAGTAGTAAATTAATTTTTTTATCAAGCGGAACATCGCTTGTTACGACTTTCGCGAATTCACCCACCTAATGTACTTTTGGTAGTTGCAACTTCGAACTCAAACAAATAAACTATTACATAATATTATCCTTATGATGGAAAAAAATGTTTCTTTCTTTCTTTTCTTACTTAAAATATTACAATTAAGTTGTTAAAGACTGATGTAACAAACGTAAAAATTTATCCTGTCAAGGTAAATTTATTATACAAATAAATAATTATAAATATCTGTTCACGTTACATAAATTTTGAAGAAATTACAAAAAAAAATGTGTTATTACAATATTTCTTTACCGCCAGAAAAATATATATTTAACAACAGAAAACATTTTGAAGAACCTTATCAAATTAGGAAATAATATTATAAATTTATAATTGGTCTAATTATGGACACCCCATAATTATACCTCAATCCGGCCTATGATTGGTCGTCAATGGTCATCTAATGTTACTTCACCCGTCTTCAGTTACCTTGCTAAGTCTGTTATCCAGTTAGAGTAGGTATTATATCCATGGAAGCAGGCTTGCCAAGAAAGTAAATGTACCTTTATATTTTAATATTCTATTCTATTCATATAAAACACTTCAGATGAAGCCATGAAGGTCCTCGTATACCTCGTTAGTTTAAGAATAGTTAAGTCGACTTTAGTAAGAAAGTTCAATTAATTAATGATTAATAAACTTTTATTGAAGACTTAGGTAGCCCCGACAATTACAACGATATCTGTAAATTGTTTTCGGTAATTTTTAGATATTGAAACATTTTAACAAATGGAATCAATTTTCAACAACGGCAACACAGTAGAGTTATGAGAGGTCGTGTCTAGGAATGGCACATTTCACCTATCACTGGATATTTCACTTGTTAAATAAACTTCACCTTTTCACACCTGTGACATGCATCGAAACCGTCTGTTACATTTAACGGGACTGTGAATTCACCACAGTATTCCTTTTACTGTGACTTAACGCCGGCCACCGGCCAAAATTCACAGAATTCCATCGTGCGAAAAAGAGAAAGCAACATTTGTGACTTGAGCCGTGCGTGAGCGAGAGCGACACAGATACTAGAAGAGAGAATTTGTTTAAGTGAAATTGCATCTTATTCGCAACGTTATTAGACTTAAGTTTGTCTGATTTCTTTCAACTTGCTTCGTTAATAATATCGCTACGGTACAAAAACTTCAAATGAAAATGAGCCTTATTTTAAACTGTAAGGTTTTGATTAAACTATGTAGGTAATTGATATTTACAACCACGTCGTGTCTCGTGAATTCGTGAATTTCGTGAAACGAAGTACGATACGGTGACTCGGTGAGATTTCGCTTCACAGTTCATAATCATTTGTAATCTTTACTCTGCGCGCCCGTCTCGCGCACGGTTTCGTTGATATTTTAAACATACCTAGTGATAATAGTTAATGAATGAATACTGTTAGTTAGTAGTATAGATAGATAATAGTCAGGGTCCTCAAACTTAGTACAATGAACAGGGAAAGATGACAGATATTATGATACTAAATAAAGACGCATGTTCATTATAAACAGTAAACCATTGCAAGAGGTTTTTTCGGTTGAGTAGCATTATAATTGTAGTTCCATAATATTTATACAGATAGCAGCACTTGTTCCTATTTTTTCGTTCTATAGAGATGGACGCAACGCAGATAAATATTTTTGTTTTTAAATATTTTTTATATTTTATTCAATCGGAATGCTGAAAAATAAATGAATTAGATAAATGTTATTAGACATATTATTAAATACAAAATATAATGTTGTATTATAATAATGCAATGACCATAGACAAGAAAAATGTTTTAATTTTGTCTTTGGTCTCTCAACGTCAAGTTTGATGAATTTGACATTGTTGTTGATTGCGTTTTTCCGTGGTTTTCGCCTAAAAAATATAATTTTATGTGAATTGTGTGTAATTTGAGTCGAATGCTGCTGTAATAGTTCCTCCAGTTATTATCATACAAAAATCCGAGATATTGTGTAGTGTTGTGCGTGGTTTTGAGTCAAGATTTTTTTTTCCTTATGCACCTTGATTTTACAATATCTACAAATTATTATTAAGCATTGCTGTGTACCTGGATGCTCTGAAAGAAAACATAAATAAATTCTAAAAATTATTCAATTTTTTATTTCCAATGGTTCCTCCTTCAAAATACCATAAAATAAACTGTAGTATAGACTATAGAACTAGGAACATTTTCTATTGGCTAGTGTTGCCAGGTTGTAAAATTGGATTTACGGTAGATCTACGTAATTATGTGCTGCCTGGCAACACTGGTTGACTTTTAGTTCCAGAACACTCTATAATGGCGCCACTGACGCACATTTCTAATCTTAGGCGCGAAGTTTGGTCTCTATTTCAGTATATTACAAAGTACTCTGTGTTAATAGTGTACTCGAGTATTGACAAGCCGGTTGACAGTGACAATTGCGATTGCGACAATTGCGACAAAAGTTGCGATGCATGTCATTTGTAGGAACTTCAGTGGGTTTCACTTAAGTCTGCATTTCGCTTATCATGGCAACTTTTACTTCAAGTGCGGACTTACGTGAAATCCACTGTAGCCTGGGTTCGTACAAATGACATCCATCTTAATTTTAATGTATGTGTAACCTGGGCCATTGTACCTAATAAATATGATGCTTACATAAAATACATACATAATTAAGTATGTCGATTGTTGTTTACTTGTAAAACAAACTCAATAATCTTACAAAAACATATTTATCTGCCCTATCAAAACAACAAAACATACATAAAAATAATGTAATTTGCATACAATTATAAAAAAAAGATATAATACTACACTACGTAACAACTCAGTGGTGGGGTGACTGGCAACAGTAGGTAAATATTGGCATAAGTTTATTTTTTTATTTTTAACCGATTGAAATAGTGCAAACACTAAATATTAATCCAAACTCATTACAATACATCAGGGAAAACGGCATCTAAACGGGTTGAGCCGTTCCTGAGATTAGCCAGAACAGACAAAAAATACAGTTTTATTAATGTATATACATATATTTAATATGAAAAAATTTTTTAGGGGGATTTTCATGTAATTGGGGCGATTTTAGGGGTTTTTGAACTAGTTTTAGGGGGTAAATATTTTTAAGAGTTGGCAACACTGTCGCCGGTAAGTTGACCGCTGAGCTTTGGTAATGACTGAATCAAGTCACTATCACTGCGAAATGTAACGGACGGAATAAAATGCACCCACTGTGACAATACTCGTCAATAATGAAATATACCAGTGGTGATTTTTCACGGGTGATTTAACAGTGACAAAAATAAATAATTTCACGGACTTGATAGTGAAATAAAAGTAACGATATTTCCCATCGCTAGTCGTGTCAGACGGGTGTATCGGGCGAGCATTTTCGCGTAAACTAATTGATTTCTTTTAATTAAATTATAGTGAATCGCTGTGTTAATGATGCGAGTGTGTTGTGAGCCATGAGAAATAATTTTGTGCCAAGATTGAGTGCAGTGACTTCAAAATAGGGGTGTCACTTGAAATTAAATATGGCTTCAGGTGATAGTGATCATATAGAAGTAATGGATAGTATAGTGGCTAAACGGTCTGAAATATCTTCAGGTGTCGTCGGTTCGGACGAGGACGGTACGGCCCTATCTATATTTAGTAATTTGAAGCGATATGGTTCTGTTAGAGTGCAGGACTCGCAGGTACAGTGCGCCCTTTAATGCCGTGTTAATTTTTGCAATTTTTCCGTTTCAGATCAAGACAGAGCATCATTAACGGACAAGAATGCGCCTTACGACGTAAGTACACTTACGTTACGTATCATTGACATTTTCATTGATGTTCCTCGGCGAGTGTGTCTGCCTGGCTGCCTGGCGGTCGGGGAGAAAGTATGTTGCGTTCGTCTCGTTAATATGCAGAACTCGATAACAATTACAGCGAGAAAATGTAGATAATGCACGTCCTGTTGTTGTATTATTGTGTTCAGTTTTGTGTTAGTCACCAAAACTCACTCAATCATTTACCCCGTAATCCATATTCTAATACCTTGTCCTCAATTGTAATGAGTGATTAATGCAGCACCAAATTTAAAATGTTCTTCTTTGCAAAACGGCAAAGAGGAACATTTCGTATTATGCAATACATTAAAGTATAGTATACAACGCACAGGTATTTTTGTTCTCTTAATAACAGTTTGCTGAATTTTCCAACTGTAATTCTCACAAGATAATTAGGATGTTATGAATTGAGACATTACTTTCATTCTATAAACAAGAAAGCGCTGAGGCGCCGAGGAGATTTTGCTGCGGTATGGAGCCAACCCAGAGTGTGGCAGTTAGGTTATGATACTTTAAAATGAGCTACCATAATTGAATATTATTTATGAATTATTTAATATCTGATAATAATGTTATATGTTGAGAAGTTCCTTCTGAAGCTAACCCTCTGCATATGAAATAAAAGAAATTGATAATGGAAATATCTAGTTGTGATAAGTGAATAAAAAATTTAACTATTTGCATCTAAGAGGCATTTTAAAACATTATTGTGTAATATAATATATTGTTATAATAATTATGTCTGACGGCAAACATTCTGCAAAAAATGTTCTGGGTAGGGACACCCTAATCACATAGCTAGCTAGCTGATATACTTTACGACCTATGATCATATTTACCAGATATACCTACTCAAAAAAAAACATCAAATTTGGTCGAACTGTTTCAGAAGAGTGCAACCACAAACACAGAGACATGAGATTTTTATATATTACATTATATTAGGTAGGTTAGGTATATTACTAAATTAAGTGTATGATTATAACAATAATAGGTAATGTATAATTCAACATATGAAATAGGTACATAATTAGTGAATCATTATCCCGTGCTAAGTAAACAAATGAATCAACCATACATTATGTTTGGCGGGAAATAAGATGCCACTATCTTCCTACTACATGAGGACATTATTTAGTTATTTGTGTATCGTCCACTCTGCTCACATCTTCTACCGGATATTGCTGTGTTGACTGGGTTTGGGTATGTATTTCATGGTAAGAGACTCCATGAGTATTTAGCTAACCGTTGAATAAAGATTTATTAAAAACAAAAACAATTTTACAAATGGTATGTTCGTAACTGGCTACGCCCACCTCCCCACCTCGGAGCACAATGTTAAATTACCATTAAAACTAACAAATTATAAACTACAAACTAATTAAGTATATCTGTTATTATGTTGAGTGTATTGCATGTGTGTGTGTGTGTGTGTGTGTGTGTGAGCCTCATAAATACCAACTATTATACTACCAATAATACCAATCATAAACATTAGTTTATCTGTTTAATTTTTTATTTACCTCTGTTGAATCCACTAGGTATATGTACCTACTAAAGCAAATTATGTAATTTTGTAGACACATTGTGTGCATAACAATCATAAAATATAAATAAATTTTATAATTTTGAGTTAACTTTTTTGAAGGCAATATACCTTTTTTTAATTATTATCTACTATTTTATTTTTTCCAACTCACTAATAAATAGCTATTTTGAAACTGATGTCCAAGTCTTGTCTTTCAAATAATCGTCTAGTTTGTAGTAACCTTTCGTCATGAGAATGCTTTTAAAATGAGTTTTTAAAAATTGTGCTATACTGTATGGCATTCCTGTGTTCGCTCGCAGCGCAGTTTAGTTTGGAAACTAGCGCTCCATGCGTGGCTTTGCTTGCGTTTTCCGGGAAAATAAGTAGTAAGGGATAATAAGTAAGTAGGTATATGTTATTCCAGGTGAAGGTTTACCTGAGCGCTAAATATCATTAAAATCCGCTCAGAAGTTCATGTTTCATTACTCTTTTATTACTCTTGTAGTAGCCATTGATTACACATACATTAAATATACGTATGTATGAGATATGCCGGAGGTTGCTTCACGTGTAAGTTACCAAGAGCGTGACGTAGGGAATGCCGTATGACTCCTCTGGCCGGCAGCCAGTCAGTTCCTGAACCCTGACTGGCGACCGCACAACAATCGACTGAATCACCACATTGTTATTTACATAGAACGACGACCTCCGCGCTGAGTCGAGCGAACTACATCTTAACGTGTTGACGCATTCGTTCATAAATATTGGTACTGTATACTACATAGCTGTAGTATATTGT